>JAUZSV010386519.1:0-11198 GCA_034780495.1 Parotocinclus cesarpintoi | reverse complement strand
ACACTATACCTACACCGTGCCTACACCGTGCCTACACCGTACCCACACCATACTTACACTAGACCTACACCGTGCCTACACTGTGCCTACACTGTGCCTACACTGTGCCTACACTGTACCTACACCGTACCTACACCATACCCACACCATACCTACACTATACCTACACCGTGCCTACACCGTGCCTACACTATGCCTACACTGTACCTATATCGTACCTACACTGTACCTAGTGTGTTAATGATTAAGACAAACCAGTGAACAATTACCTTAGTTGTGTGTAAACACATGCAATAATAAAAAAGTCTGTAACTATTTACATATTTAACAAACGCTTTTGTCCAAATTGACTTATTGCTCATAACAAGACGTCCTGATACAATCCAAGCCATTAAGGGTCTTGTTTAAGGGTCCAACATGCTGTGGCAATGATTGATCCTTCAACTTATTATCCAATCAAAACTATTACTTGTACTGGGGCACAGCTGTACCCCTCTATTGCCAATCAGTTATAGTGGTACGGAACATTCAACCATGCCAAAGATGCTCCCTCTTCTATCTCTTCATTGACTTAATACATTTAAAAGTTTTTTATGTAATGTTAATTATTTTTATTACCCAAAAGAGAATGGGTTTCCCTTCTGAGTCGCCATTAGCTTGCTCATTAGGGAATTCATTTTGTGACACTTGTTTATATATCAATGTAATGCTGCTTTGTGACAATAAAAAAAGCGCTATACAAATCAAATTGAATTGAATTGGTACAACTGGGCTTTTTAATTTACACTAAAGTGGGCATTAGTCTCCGTGGATGAAATGACAAAATATCTCAACAGCAAAGCATTAGTATTAAATGCATTCCTTTTGTTTATTCCAACATAACAAAAGCCTTTGTTAATTAAATAAATAGGAAACCTGGCTATGAGCTAGAATAAGCTCGTCCGCAGCGTGGCTGTCTTTCTTTCAAATATTTGGCTCTGACAGAAATTCTCATGCTTTTTTGCAAAGATCCTGGGGCATTATGGGAAATGTAGTGCTTGTAGTGAATCTGCCTAGCGTGTCCTGTGGTTTTTGTGGGGTACTGAAGCACATGTCCCAGTAAAGTGGATCTCATGGCAGATCTGATGAGAGCAACCCCTGCATCATTTGGGATCAAACGTGTGTGTGTGTGTGTTGTGACTGTGTGCGTATTTGTGTGTGTGTGTGTGGGGATAATAATAAATTCACACTCAGGGACATTATTCACAGAGAGCTGCTATTCCACTGTGGTTTCTGCTCTGCACAAAACGTGTTATGAAGCCATTCTGTATGAAACATGTAATACAGAGATGGAGACACTTCATGTCATCACACTTCATGTTTGCTTTAACATTTCTCCTCTCAAGCTAATGCAACATCAGGTACTGCTTTTACACCCAAACGAGAGAACAGTAAACAGGCAATAACTACAGAAGTAATCATAGCTCAGAGTTGGAAATCTAGCCTAGGCTTGGGTTAGTCACCTATTTATAACATCACAAAAAATGACATTATTTTTAAACATTATTCATACTAACTTAATGTTAGTATCGTATTTTAAAATGAACCAAAAATCATAACACCAGACCTCTAAGAGTTAAAGCATAAGCTAAGAACCTGATCTTCTGTATTGTCTTGGTGTAACGATACACTCTACTCACGATTTTTCTAGTTCTGAAGTGTAAACAATGCACATTTTCTTGAACAGTTTTTCTAAATATTAGTTAGTGCAAGTAACTAAATCACTGGAAATGCAGGTTTCGAATTGTAAATAAAATGCTCTATTGTACCTTCTACATATATTAAATCACCGGGTGAACAGCGTACTTTTTATTTCTGAATTCTAAATAATACGTACGTTTGTTTAAACCAAAGACTAAAAAGATCTTTAGTCTGGTGCAAGTAAAATACATAAGAAGTTTTACATATGTGTGGGAGCATGACGTCTGATTGCGCCCTCTGGTGTTCAGAAATACTTCTACATTAGATGTTAGGCCAGACTTTTTTAATTGCTGGTCCCTACTTAAGAATCTACTGAGGAGGGGAAAAAAATATATAAATAAATATTTATTTTTCAGCACTTTTTAATGTCTCGAGGACTATGTGGAATTAATACAAGGAAGGAGTAAGAAATAAAAATACATTTTTATTTTAAAATAAAATTTATTTAATCGACAATTAAATTGAATCTGGAAAAAAATGTAATGTACAGAACAATATTGTTGGCTCTCCACCAGAGGATGAAAAAAGCTAAAAAATATTTGGTTTTGTTTTTTTTGTTTTTTTAACCATTAGTACTGCGGCGGATCCGCGAAATACCAAAAAATACATATATATTTTTTGTATTCTTCAAATGTGATCGTCGGCAGATCCGCGAAACAAGCAATAAAAAAAAGTCTGGCCTTACTTGTGTTCTCTGTTTAATGCATGTCACATTGTCAATCTCAAATAACATAAGAGCAGAATGCTGGAGAGGTGAGATAAAGTCACATATGTTTCACAGGATTTGTGACGTTCTCAGGACCAAATATTAACCAAATATAATGAAACAAATGACATATGTGGCTTGGTCCAGGGGAATTTCTCAGGAAATCAAAGAGAAAAAGGAACCATGATAGAAATAGAAAAAGAGGAATTAGAGCAGCAGCATATGGAGCCATATGGACAGTAATAATTTAAACCGAACTCAGTGATTCTAAGCCGAGAGATGGAATGGAGCTGTGTCCCGCCTACTCATTTAACCGCACCCCATGAGGCTCTGGATTTAATGTAACGAAATGTTTACATTATTATCATGTGGGGGCAGCCCAAGAAACTCAGAAGCCTCTGGATTAGAATCACAATACAAACCAGAGTAGCTCAGTTTGTAGATGGTTGGTTCGTATCACGCCTCTGGTGAGGTGATGATTTTCCCACTGATTATGCATATGTTCCCGTGTTCTGTACAGCTATTTCCCGGGTCTATGTTAGACTGCTGCCCCACATAATGTATTTATTATTGCTTAATAATATATCTGTTAAATATTTATCATAATCATTATCTTATCTTGTTTGCTGAAACAACAGTCCTACATTAATACTTATTTAATGCAGTAAATCCATAATATTTGCTCCTTTAAAACTACAGAAAATGTGTATTCAGTATTAAGGAAACTGAAAAGGAATAAGAAATAAGCTTTTGTCGGCTACAGAGGTAAATTTATTGTGGCCTAAATTTGACACTTAAGCAGCATCTGGAAGCTTCATCAGGATGCCAAGTTGACCCTTCTACACTCCATAAAAACTTGATCAGGTATTTTTGGACAGGTAGCAGCTAAAAAACACAATTTCATAATGGGAACAGTGTAAAAAGGTGTGGGGTTTTTTTTCTTGGACCCTCCCCTACGGGTACCTAAAAAAACTGGCATCCCTCCAGCATCAAACACACGAATCCCAAAATAATGATTTGTTGCTTTTTTGTTTATTGCATTGTTTTTGCAGTTATTCATTGCTAATCTTTATTGGCAAAAATGTGCAAAAAATATAGCTTCTTTACTTTTTTCTTGGGTTCATTTTATAATTTAATTGAGTAAAATATCTATTAAGTCGTTTTGTATAAAGATTTTTATCTATTGATGGTGTTATTTTAATGATATTTAACATGCAATTTGTGACATTTATGACAAACTCAGAGCAAACAATGCCCTGTGCACACCAAGTGATGTTTGGCGCCCCCCTCCAAGGTTGGAATTAGATTGGAATGAAGATTAGTGGAAAAGAGGATTAGGGAGTGAATCTGAATTGATGGCATGAATTGATATATAGTGCTGCTAAATTTATCAAATCAGCTCTGTCTGAAACTGAAATTTCTTTCAATATTCAACCTACCCAACACCGGTTGTGCTTCCTGCACACAGTCATAAATCTGGGTGAGAAAAATATGTTCAGTTGAAGGTCTCACTGAGACCATTTTTCATTGTTCATGTCACTGTGTGTGGATATTTGTAGGCTGCATCAGAATGGTGCAAGAACGAGCCAGCGTAGGAGGTCTGGAGGAGGCTGCCAAACTGCAGCACGCACAAGCCAGTGTGAACACAGAGCCTATTCTGTTCCAGCATCACTGCCAAACTAGCTGTGGGAGGCAGCTGTCCTCAGCGGAGCACTTGACACCCTGATCCACCATCAGATTTCTCAAATTAAAACCAGATCACCACCACGAGAGCAATAGTGTCAAACCGACCTCAGACCAGTATTAATGGCACTCGCTTACTAAATGTCACTCGAGCAGCAGGAATTTCCTCTGGCAGAAGGGACACTACTGAGTGGTGCTGGAATATTTCTGGAGCTGCTGTCCAGCTTCTTTCTGTCACGCATCCCAGATGAGCCTTAATAATAGGTCAGGATTGTTATTAGGATAATAAGGGGATAATAAATGACCAAGCTACTTCCCATGAACGTAGCATACATGAACAATAAATGACTTAATTACTTAACCTTTTAAGTATAGTTTCAATAGAGCTTCAGTCATTGTGTAGCAATATTCATGAAAATCAAATGTACAAACTATAGTTCCACTAAAGTATGACAAATAATATTTATGGCAGTAAACAATACATATGTTAAACCTTATTTAAATTGGCCATATATTTATGGCTGCCACAAGCAGTTATAATTGTTGATTGGCCGTCGATCGGATGGTTGTTAAGCAGAGCCCTCCACACCACCAGCCCTCCACAGCTCTCAGTAAACACTGATAACAGACTTGAAGTGGTCTAAAGTACGGCGCTCGACTCCTAATTAATGAACTTTGTTTTCAGATGGAAACACGATTGGCAAAAAGGCGCTCTACAGGATCAGCCAAATTTGGAGCGCTAATGAGCTTTGACCTGCGGCTGCCTGTCCAGACAGAAATGGAGTTCAGCTAAAGTGCCGCGGCTTGACGGCGAGGTGAAGAGCACTCTAGCCGCCCAACATCAGGCCAAAAACAAATGAGCTTCCCGCCTCGCACCCGAGAGGCATCATTACCAAACCATTTAGACAAATGAACCCACCATCGTTTCCTGTCTGGGAACTTTATAATTCAATTAGCCTCATTTATCGATCACAGACGAACATTTAATGCCTCTCAGAGTAGGCATAGAGAAATATTTATACACATGAGCTCAGCAGGGTCATCAATCACATGGAAAAGGAGTTAATGACAGATGCTGAGGTAAGTGATGGAGGAGAACGCGGACGGAGACTCCCAGGGCAGGACACGCTCACTCAGTGTGCTCACGCTAAGCTAAATGCTATTAACTAATGGAATCCATTTAAGGACACAGAAACTCGAGCAGCAGGGCCATTATTTAGGGTAAAAGGCAAGTCTGCCAGGATACTCATGGGGGAAAAAAAACATAAATCAATCCCTATTTAGGTCCTGTGGAGAATTCTCTGAAAAACAACAATGTGTAGGAGGGTGAGAGGCACAGTCGAGGGCACGTAGTCAAAGTAACATTCTTAGAATTATTTCTGCAGGACTTCAATCCAGCAGGTTAATTAACAGGATGGGAATTGAGTTTGATGAGGAACATGTATGCAATAATGTTTTCCATCCACTCGCTTCCAATACAGCCAATTAGAGAGTACTCTTAAATGTCAGCTAGGGACATGTAACTAATTTGGTTAATCAGGCCCTTGAAGGAAAATACATTCATTTTCTCAAAGGCAAAAACCCTTACCTTTGCCAAAAGCAACCTCGAGTTTAAGAAAGAACTGCTCAGAATAATTTTCAGACCATTATAAATGTACATGCACAGTATTTAAACTTGGGCTTGGGTTTACATCACAGTCGCCTCATACAGTGTGAGGAGGATGGCAGCATTTTAAAGACATGTTCTGGAGCAACACCCGGTTATAAACTCATGTAAACCATGGTTGCTAGATGCCAAGAAGAAAAACAGGCACAAAAATGAGAGTTCAAGTACTGTGCAAAAGTCTTAGGTCACCATTAGATTAGTTATATAGTTGTGGTATGATTATACTGTATTTAATAATGTCTCTTTATTGAAATACAACCAGAAAACAGAGAAACCTGGAGCCCAAATGAGAAGCCAGATGGAACAATGTCCATGAAAAAAAACGTATAGAAACCTATAAGAAAAAAGTTTGATAGGACCAAGGTTCACCATCCTCCTCTGGTGAGGTTTGACAAGTCTGAGCTCCCAAGAGTCTTGAGAATGAAAGAATGAAACATTCTATTAAATAAATATTTTAAAATGTAATAATGTGACACTAAAATGGATTAAGCATGAATGAAAATGTTGTCTGACACTAAAGGACTATACAAATGAATGAATGAATGAATATGACACAATCTAAGCCTCAGTGAAATCAAGCACTGACATATCTTTTCTATATAGCGTACAGAAGTATACAAAGCAAGGTCATGTCGTGTATAAACTGACAACTGAGAGGTGTGTATTTGTGAAACTAGTTAAAATTCAATTTAATTCAATTCAATTCAAATTTATTTATATAGAACTTTTTACAATGGAGCATTGTCTCAAAGCAGCTTTACAATATTATATTATCTTAAAAGGCCAATCCCAACGTAAACAAGCCTAGGGCAACAGTGGAAAGGAAAAACTCCCTGAATAAAGAATCAAGAAACCTTGGGAGGACCAAGACTCAAAAAGGAACCCATCCTCCATGGGCGGCCTAGATGCCTACTGAATAATTAAGTTGTAGTAATAGTAAAATAAAATAAATAATATGATTTAAATCAGTAATACAATTCAAAATAAAGTCCTCAGCGGTAAGTTATTGGAAGCGCATCATCTCCTAATAACTAAATGATGGAGGGAGTTACTGCACTCAGGTGGGAACAGAACATAAAAAATAACAGAAATGTTAGTAACGTGGTTTCCAAAGTAAGACTATGGGAACAATTACAACTTCTTATTCAAATATATTTTGCAGGTTTGACCCTAAGAAAGGCTTTTGGTGTCAGCTTTTGGAAGGAGGGAAGACTACATGTTTGGGAAAAAGTAAAGGAAAAAGATACTCAGATATGAAGTCAGAGGTATAGTATACATCTGTTATCCAGCCTCACTGATTTCATTGTTTCTGTATAATCTTTTAATTCTAAATGTACAACTTAGTGTTGCCATTTTTATTTATTGATGTGTTCTAACTTTTTAAAATATTGTTTATATCTATTTTGGTATGACAAGTCGAACGCTCTTAATGCCTGTACTACAGGCTAGGGATGTACTATATGTTTTTGACAACCTTGGAACTCATCAAATTCAGTTCCCATCACACTGGAAAGAAATGTTTCAGCTCTTATTGCTTTCTCAGTACATGGCACACTTGTTTAAACATGTACCTGAGTTGAGCCTTGCAATTTGTTTCAACTGAAATTTGGTCAACAAATGCAGTACACAGTGAGTCAGTGATACAGATTTACAAAAGCTTTTGCTCACTACAGTTTTGTAATCTTAGTGCAAATAAGTCCCCATGGATCCTAAAAACAGCCAACCAAAAGAGGCGTTTTACTTAAAATTTTTACTTTGATTTATATTACATGAAATTTATTAACACTTTGTTAGATAATAGAGCTTTGTGTTAGTGATTTTATCAAACTATTGGTTATTGTATAAGTGTTTTAAACAATAAGGTATGATGCACTATTGACTATATTATACTAATTGGTTCATGATGCATTTAAATTATGATGGATTTATCTGAATATATCTCTAGCATAAATCAGGGATCACCTGTACAATACAACTCTATTATTGCATCCAATGCCTTAGTTAGTGTCTAAATAACTAGTGGCTAGTGTAATTTTTTGGAATATCGAATCACTGTCCTACCTGGTATGTGACACAGTGAAACAGACTACTGCGTGCAGCATGATAGCGCCACAGAACAAGCTAGGGCTCTATCTGAAATTGCATGACTGATGTTAAAAATTAATTAACAAAATACAGACTCCAGCAACCTTGCAGTCTACATTGTTAGATTTAATGGTTGGACGTCAATCTGCAAACTATGTTGAAAGTCGATTGTTGCTAAAGACAGCTAACCATCTGCAAACTAATCACTTAACACAGTATGAAAATTGGGACAAATTGTTGAGAGTCAGCTGTCCATGACAGATTTGAGCCAACCAAGTTACCAGCACAGAAACACATTCAACAACCTTAGTTGAAATCATTATGTAATATCAAAAGAAAATATTAAGAAATCATTTTTTTTACAGTATCACAAACCCCTACTACCAGTACACTGTACGGTGAAATAAGATCAGCTTCTAAATTTGGTGTCAGGCTACTAAAAGTCATTGTTATCTTCATTGACTCCATTATCCTTATGTGTGTTGTGGTTGGCCTGGAATCTATTCCTAGTCCGGCAAAAAAAAAAAAATCAGTCTCATAAAACCCATCAGGAATACGCCATGCACACCAGTCCCAATGTGAATCAATTTCTGAATTTATAGTAATGTTTCACAAATCAGTTGTGTGCTAGAATGTTATTGCCTATTTCTCCTCTCTCCCTCTTTCTCTCTTGCTCTTTCCCTCTCAGTCTCAGGCCTTTTTGAGAGACTACTTTAGGGATCATAACATTGAACTGTCCAAGATGTTGTATCGCATAGGACAGCCTCTACCCACATGGCTGAAAGAAGAGCTCCTTAACACCAGGTAGCATTGAGCCTCAATGGTACAATCCATGAATGGTGACACAGCAACATTGGAATGGGTGAGAAAGTCAAAAGAAGTACATGGGAAGCCTGAAATCCTCTCGCCGTGGTATTATCTTTGAGGCTATAATCCATGTTTATGACTGGGTTTTGATGTGTCTCTGTAATTTCTACTGCTGCTGAATGAAACCCCTATGGGGTACTACTGCACAAGATCATTGACCCATTTAAACAAGATGTGTGTGTTCTGAGTGTATTAGGCTTGCTACACAATGACTTTTCTGTCCACATTTGGATCAGAGGATGATGAAAAAAATCCTTCAGTACATCAGTCATGGTACATGGAACAGTCACCACAAGAAATTAACTCGAATGAGTGCTTTTCTTCAAAAATGCTTTGACTCCAAGTGAATTCAGTGATGTGAAGGAATCTGCAGTTTCTGCAACTGTTTTTTAACAAGAGATCCAGAGCCAGAGAGGATCAACCATATGTCTTTGAAAAGTGCCAGTTTCTGAAAGTGACTTTGACGTTTTTTGTACTGTGTAACTGCTTTGTGCTTTTAGCTGTATGAGCCATTTACAGAGCCCTTATGCTACACTATTTTGTGGTAATTAAAAGCCAAGTCTGTTCATTTTTAGTAAGTGTTAATGAAATAATGAGATCATTTCCCTCAGGTACATGCTTTGCTTTTGTCTTCAGTAGAATAACCAGATACCCATAAGCTACCGTAAGTAAAAAAGAAAGGTAAGCTATCTATCGAAAACTGTACTTGTCAGTTCACATCCTAGAATCAAGTCAGAGTCAGTTGTCCCAAATTACTGACGCTCAGAATTTGTGGAGTTACCTGATGCCTAATCCAGTTAAGAAGGTGTGTACACACCTTTCTTGAGTTAACACAGATGTGCAGGCATATCACTAAAATATCAGGTCTATAGGCTTGGGCCGATATTGGATATTGCAATAATTCAAATAAGCACCAATTTTATTCAAAGCAATATTTTGTTATTTACATTCCATGACTTTTTGGTCATAGTTCACCTTTACTTGCTTTTTCTAGTGCCTGGTTAGTATATAATAGTATTACTATGATGTAGTAAAACACAATAGAAATGATTGCACTTACTTATACACTATACAAATAGAACATTAACTAATTAACTACACATATACCAACTTTAAACACAAAACACTGATCAGTAAAAAAACATTAACCCCACCTGATGTGTAATGATTTTTAGCTACAATGCAAACAAAACAGCAAAGTATTCGTGTAGACATAAGTATTCAGACCCTTTAGTACGACTCTTGATATTTAGCTCTGGGGGCTCCCATTTATCTTGGTCATATTTCAGATGTTTCTACACATTGATTGATTGAATCTGCATGTGGTAAATTTAGTAGATTGGACATTATTTGGAAAGGTATACACCTGTCAATATAAAGTCTCACAGCTATCAATACATATCAAAGCAAAAAACTAGATAGACTGGATAGAATTGAGTGTAAAGCAGAGACACATCTGGAGAAGGCTACAGGCTACAGGCTACAGAAATCTGCTGCACTAAAAGGTACTAAGAACACAGTGGCGTCCACAATTTTTAAAAGGAAGATGTTTGGAACAACCTGGACTCTTCCTAGAAGTGGCGCCACACCAAACCAAATAATTGAGGAAGTAGGGTCTGTGGTATCTTTAAATAAATAATTGAGGAAGTAGGGTCTGTGCATCCTTTGTGCAGATGGGAGAAGGTGGTACAGATGAAGTGGTATGAAGGGTGTGAAGACTTTGCAGATGCAAATTAGATGCAATTGCTTTAAAGCCGTGTCCTGACACTCATGCCCATTGTAGACACCTTCCGTGGTGGACAGGGGCTAGAATGTTCAGTTATTAGCAAGCCCCATGATCAGCAGGTAGCTCTGAACTTTGTGTTATGACACATTCTTCTCTTAACCAGTGTTAAATGTTTATGTGACTTGAACCAAAGTAGCTCTTATATATATTATAAGATGTTATATCTTATATATATAGGATATAATTTTAATATTGGCCCAAGCCTAAATAGTGCAGTGCATAACTGCTTCAGGATAATGTTTGAGAATCATTATACAGTAAATCTGACCTAACATTAACTGATTCTGTATATTATGGTCATTAAGCAGTGACATGTCTTACAAAGCAACATGATTAAATAAATCCATTAAATCTGTTTGATTGTAACAAATGAAAAATAAACTTCAATTTGCAGATCCAAATATGAGTGTTTCTAGAAAATAGTTTGGATAATGGTGTGAACATTCAAATCTAAGCGCTTGAACGGTTTCATTTGTCAAAACAATAGACTAACATGTTTCCTAAGAAAACTGATCTCCTGTCTTTTATAACCATTTTATAACCAGAATTGAACTTGGGAATATAAATGAATATATATTTCCTTATATGTATTAAATGTAGGTACTTGCTTGTACTTGGAAACAAGGTTTTTCTTCATCAAGTAGCATTTATTTCTATTGGGACAC
>JAUZSV010386410.1:0-11198 GCA_034780495.1 Parotocinclus cesarpintoi | reverse complement strand
TTTAATCGGACTAGCTGTTTATTAGGACCAAAATGACCGCATCCCGATGTGGTCCGATTAACAAGAATCGACTGTATATGCACATGAACTGAATCTACATATCTCAATGTATTGTTTAGTAAGTACGGTACCTTTTTTAAAAACTTCTACAGGTAGGCGCCGTTTAATGAGCGCTTGATCAACGTTTGCTCACTTTAACGACTGGGCTTCTAAAATTATAAAAGGAAATAAAAATCTGTCACCTCGACAGCATATCGATGCCAATGCACGAGTAGAGGCGGGAGTGTAACAGCAGCAGTCGTTTGTGTGTGTGCCTTGCGTGAGCTTACTAGCTCGTTAGAGACATTGGTGCATTTGGAAACTGTGTGGATGACTTTCCTCTTTAATATGTTTATTTTTGGTACTGTTTATTACATGCTGTCTCGCGTTTTCGGCAGTGTATATGTATAAAATGTCATTTTATGGGCTATATGAAATGCTTTAAAAAATAAAATGATGGAATTCTATTGCACCTGTTGTTTTTAGGGTGTTAAATATATTGTCGGTTAGGAAGCTTTACAATGAGAACACCTGCTGATAATAAAACAGAAACAGTAGAAATTGTTCTCTTTAGGTGCTTTTAAACATATATTAAATTTGCGGTTCTTTAAAAAAAAAAATCGAACTACAGGTTCGCCCTTGAGGACCCCTGCTTTCAATGTTGCATTTACAATGAGCACCTTGCTCCACACTAACTTAATAATTTTGGTAGCCCAATAGCTGGTGCATCCCTAGTTCAGTTAATCAGTTGCAGACTGAAACTGCTGCATGGTCATGGTAAAAATGTGGAATGGAATATGGTGAGTAGATTTCCTCACCCCCCAGCCTCACAATATCAAATGAGTGAATTATATCAATATTAGACCCGATACCGATAGAGGAATGGATCAGTCTCACCTCAAGTTCTAGGCGACCCCAGATAATGTCTTTATATTGACTAGCTTTTGACCTGAGTTGCTTTTAAGTTTTGCTGCATGTCTGTTCTTTTCATCATATGACTCGGTTGACTATATTCTAATTGCCTCTCTTGTCTTTTCTGCTTGCAGAGAATGGAAAAATAAATGGCTTTGTAGTTAAGGGAAAGGAGACTCCCACGTCCCTTGACCCAGTGAGCCATAATGGTGACAAACCCTCGCTAGAACCTCAAGTGATACTAAAGCCCTCTGGACAGGCTCTGACCACTGCCCTGAAGGCAGAACAGAAAGGCAATAACACTAGTAGAAACAGCATGGACTGCAAAAATGACAAGCCCTCAGAGTTGATCACACATGAGGGCAAAAAGGAGGCCCTGGCGTCTCTGAACGGCGTGGTGACACTGAACTACGGCCCACTCTCCAACGGTTATCCCAGCAAGCCTGGCACAGACAACGATGGCAGCGGCTCCGAGAGCGGTTACACCACGCCGAAGAAGCGCCGGGCCCAGAGGAACGGTAAAGCTGTGGACAATGTGACTGCGCCAAACCCGGGCAAGGCCATGCATCCGGCCAATAAGCAAGATCCAGGGCCAGCTGCTATGGAACTTGCTGGCAGAGCCTCAGCACAGATGGACTTTTCAGGTGGTGCCATGAAAGTTAGAGAGGGGACTGCTGGCACACCTGTGCCGCCTGTTTCTGAGGTTTACCGAAAAAGTTCTGGGAAGAAATTCGATGAAAAGTCCACCAAAACAAAAGTGGCTGCCTCAGCCAAAGAGGACTCATGGACACTGTTCAAGCCACCACCGGTGTTTCCTGTGGACAATAGTAGCGCTAAGATCGTGCCTAAGATCAGTTATGCAAGCAAGGTAAAGGAGAACCTCAATAAGGCAGCCCAAGCTGCAGCAGAGGCACCCTCTCCTGCTCCACAGGCGTCCGGGAGGCCCTCGCAGGTCCCCATGTCGGCTGTGAAAACCATCACGTCAGCCAGCTTTAGCAATGGTGAGGGCAACATCTGCCCTCTACCTGGCCCCCATTTCAGCTCAGTGTCTAATGTGCCAGTCTCCTCTTCTGCGAGCATTGATCATGTAGCATCTTCCTGTGCCAGTAGCAGCAATGCCACCTCTACATCAGCTCCTGAGCCCAGGAAGCCCAATCTGTTTGTTTACCCCCTCTCTGCCTCCTCCACGTCCTCTTCCAATATGCAACTTTCTCTCCCGAGCGGCCGCCAGTACGACCCTCCTTCTTCTGCATCAAATAAGAAGTCTCTGGGTGACATCTTCCAGAACCAGTGGGGTTTGTCGTTTATCAACGAGCCCAGCGGAGGTCCAGAAGGCCCAGCGTGCACCCCAGCTAGAAATAAACCCGGGGAGGTCAGCTATGCCTCCCAAGTACACGGTGCTCAGCAGAGGCCAGATCAACTGACTTTCCTCAAGGCGTGCGATCCGGAGAAACGGACTAGTGCTCAGAGTGGGAATAAAGGCGGACATCTTGGCGGATCCATCGATGGCTTGCCCCAAACTTCGAACCTTGAACTGGACACCAAAAAGTAAGAATCTGGAATTCCTGGTGCAATAGTGTTTTGTTCTTCCTCGAAGGATGTTGGGGCCGAGCTACCAGACAAGTTGTGTGTAGTCAGAGAGCAAGGCTACACTAAGGGCTTTGAGAGGAGGGCCAGTTGGGACTTTTTTGATCTTAAAGCTGCTGTAGTTTATCACACTAAAGGTGATGCATCACTTCTCTTTAATTCAGCAAAAACATTTCTAGTCATGTTCCTTATTCACACTGAGCAATTTGCATCAGTTATCTAGCGCTGGGCAGTAATCGCTCTAGTTGGTGATGATAGACAACATGCTTTTGTGAGTGTGTTGAGGATATCGTTAGTGCTTAAAGAACACTGACCAACTGCATGTTTATTTTTAAGAGTGTAATTGGTCTCGTTTAATTGGATAACGTGCAGCACGATTTTTTCAGATTTTGGAATGAATCCAGGCTGACCTAATTAATTCGATGCATGAATCATATTCGCATTTTTTAACATTCAGAATTCGCCTATAGAAATGGCTACAAGTTGAGCTAAAATATTTGAACATTGATGTACCTTAAAGGTAAAGCCAGCATTTTATTGGAGCATTTTGTGTGTTTTTAAAGACAGCTAAACGAATAAAAGTTATTTACTTAGCATAACAAATAATAAGCTATGTTGTTTTCTCTTTCAGAAATGGAATATATTTTGAATTTGCAAAAACAAGGTAAGGTTCATCATGGATTATTTGTTCTTTGTGATTCTGGTCCAATACAAATTGTGATCCGAAAATATTTTTCCAAGCAACTAAACATCAGTATAGATCCGTCCTGTTGTGAATTTAGACATAAACGTCATCAGCAACTTCACATAATAGTAGCACTGTCACCTCACAGGTCCAGAGATCCAAGTGCAGGTTTCAGGTCTGTTCAAAAGACAAATAATGTATTGGAACACTTAGTATCTCTAAGGTGTCCCAGTACCAGTGAATGCATTTGTGTGTGCATGTGCCATGATAGGGCAGTGCCCTAGCAAGTCAAATAAATTTTATAGTGCTATTTCTTGTCTGTCATTTGTTTGTTTTTTGGTTTTTAACTGTGATGCATTTGGTGCTTTCACACTGGTGAGATGTTTAGTTCTTGCACCCGTGTTCCTTGGAAGAGGAGCACAGGTGTTATCCAGGAGTGGTTCCCGCCTTGCACCCTGTGCTAAGCTGAAATGAGTTTGTATTTTAGCCACTTATTTTTGACAGAACACATTTAATTTAAAGAGTAGAATTTGACTAACTACTCACCACTTGGCCATGGGGTACAGGGATGCAGTCTCAATTCCTGCTCTAAGATACACGGTGTAGCTAAATTACCTGAAACAGCAGTTCCTAAAGACCTGGGTTCGAACGTTGAGCTGGTCGGTGTGTTAATACGGGCATTTATAGTGTATTTATTGTGAAAATTCAGTGCCAAGTGTGGTAAACCTTTAGCGATGTTGTGTAACGTTCCTTTCTAAACGTCCCTTTTTCTTCCATCCTACAGATCCAAATCGTGTAGTGCTCTACAGTGAGTCTAAGAATGGTCCTGACCAGTGAGGCTGAGTCTGGATGCACCGTCTCCTCTGCTACTGTGCTAAGATAAGATGCGCTTCATGGAACACGCTCGCTCGCAGCCTCTGATCAACATCCTGACTCGGAACAGATCCTCTCTGCAGCCGCAGTTATGAAAGGACTTCTTCAGTCGGACAGTGGGTGCCGGAGGCTGATTGCAGAGGAGAGGAGCACACTTGGTCAAACAGGCTAGCTGAATTAGAACGGGGAGCCGGCAAGCAGCTCGTGGACCTATTTTTTACTGAAGACTATTCTAGAGTTCTTCGACTCGCAAAGTGGAACGCTCACAGTAAGCCTTTCTTTAAGGTGGAGACGACGGACTTCATCCTGCTGGTTTCCAGAGAAGAGGAAGCGCCTGGCGTCGCCTCCGCCGTCCCCATGGTGAATTGAGACCGTGCGGACACAGTGTGCTCTTGTGTTCGTACACACTGAAACCCTATGGACTTGGCATGGAGGGCAAAGTGTCTCCCTCTAGCGAGTAGGGATTGATAAAGTGGCCAGAACAAAACAAAGCGACTGTTTAACGTTTTAGGGGGCACAAACCATTAAGTGGAGCTGGCTGATCGTAAAGTCTGGGATAATTGTCTTAATTGGTGAGCCGAGTTCGGATCATGTTAGCGACGCTTGTTCGTTTAATTATTTTCCTTTTAGTAAATACTAAAATAGAAGTGAACCCTGAGAGGTTCGAGGGTGCACTTAAAACACGACTACGCTCAGCCTCTAACTTTCACTAGTCTTATTGTCGCCTCTCGCCGTTTGCGTCCCGTCCCCAGCCTGCAGGGATGCAGAGACTCCGCTGTAGGTCTTGATGATATTTTATCATTTTACGTACACAGTTTTATCACGACAGGTAGATTCCAGCAAAGAAATAGGTAAGACACCTCTGCTTCTGCTCCAGTTCAAGATTTTTTTACTTCTTCATGGCATTTCAATCAGTCTTAGAGCTGCTTTTTTTTTTTGCCCTCCCCTCTTTTTCTGACTGTGTACTTGCACAAGGAACAGAACTGGCCGTCGGAGGTGCGAGGTGTTTTAGGGCTACGGTTTAACGTGACACGAGAACAGCTGCTTGAAAGAAGATCTGGCCTTTACATTTGATGCACATAAACAGAAGCCCTTGTTTTTTTCAGCACCACCCTTATGCATTCATCATTGAATCCTTTGCAATGAAAGAGCACAGTTTTTATAAAAACGACTTCTGTATGGTGTAACATTATTTGATTGAAAAAAAAAAAAAAAAAAAAAAGCAGTCACTAAAGCCACACTAAAACCATCACTGTGGTTCGATTTGGAATAAAGGACTTCATGTAATGATACAGCATTTTATAATTCGTTTTTGTAAATATCCTATAAGTGGTTTTTCATTGCAAAGGCTTAATTGATGGGTCTCCGTTCATTTCTGTAGCTCAGACTCGTAAGTTTTACATTTAATTCCATTGTGGTCGGAAATTCTACCTTCTTTAGCCTGAAGGATTGTTTTCAGTGTCAGGAAAAAAGAGAGGCTATTAAAGGTTTATTGTTTTCGTCTATTTTACCTCATCACAAGATTGATCGATTCATTATATATAAAATGATTAGCACTTTATGTATGATTTTTAAATTGTATTCTGTAAAACGTCGGCAGATCATTGATTAAATCATAGTCATTATAACTAGGCTACTCATTTCTAACGACGGACTGATGCACGTCCAGGTAAAGAATAAATAAATCAAATGAAAATGATGGTAGCGGTCTAGGGGGAAAAAATGAAACGTACCAACAGTGTTATAGCCAAAAATAAAAAGGGGTTTGTTTTTGTTTTTTTCCTATATGCGGCTTATTGACAGAAACTCATTTTAGGTCGTGGTACAAAGATAAAAGTTCATGAAACACTGCCAGAGTGTCATGGATTAGAAATGATAACCAGAGAAATGAAACATGGTCTAATGTCCCGGCTGAATTTAACAGTTTAAAACATTGTGATTCCCGCGTTGTTGCATTTCCGTTAAACATTTGTAAACTTTAGTTTTTCTTTTGGCAAAGCAAAAACATTACACGCTCACCCTTTTCCAGCTTGTACAAATACTCAATCAGCCAAGGAAGGTTTGATGAGGATTAGTTCCTTTACTTCCTGATTTGACCTCTGAGGTTGCTGTGTCATCGCCTGTCCTGTCCAGTAGAACTATGGCACTGAGGTTTAGGCTCTGGACTGCTTTCAGAAGGTTGTGGGCTTAAGTTTCAGCCCTGCTTTTTATCTTCAGTTCATTTGGTTCCCAGTTTGTATAAGGACCTCTGTTAATGTGAATGTGAGCTGGGATTGTGTATGGAAAGGTCCTGCTAGGGTTGTTTTTCCCCGGTCTGGTGCAGTTTGGCCACGGGTAGAGCTTGACTTTAGTGGTGATAGTCAGGGTATGTGCTAGCTTTGACTAACTTGGTTGAAATTTCTTTTAAAATTGGGACACAATCCCCCAATCAGGTGCTTGTCCTAAAGGAAACTGGCTTTGTTTACACGAGGTTGCTTCGCGCATCTTGAGGATAGTTGCTAAACCGCTTAAGAGTGTGTGTGTGTGTGTGTGTGTGTGTGTGTGTGTGTGTGTGTGTGTGTGTGTGTGTGTGTGTGTGTGTGTGTGTGTGTATAAACGCACCCACAAAAAGATGCCTTGATATCTGATTTGAATCTATTTGCTAAATCCACTTCAGGAGGAGTTTTTGGGTGCATTAAAGGCACTTAATAAACAATTGTAAATGCATTTGTTTCGCCAAGACACATCTGAGTACCAAACCCAGAAGTTTACAACACAGCACATGTCATCCATGACTTTAACCTCCTTGGTCCGATTAAGTGGAATTTTGGTCCAAATAAGCGAATAACATTACACGTATTTAGTAGGATTTGTTTCGGTGCTTTAGGATTTGGTCCGAATAAGCGGCTGGTCCCATTAACCAGTGGTCCAATTAACAAGAATCGACTGTACTGGATACTTGTACTTCATGTATTTAAAAAAATCTATAGACCACAGTGGCCAGTATTTAGGGATGCCCAGTTGAGCGTTCTGCAGTCCTGAAGAAGCTTGATCACCACTTGGTATGGGAACAGGGAGAAAAGGCTAATGTATGAGAAAAGTATGATGAAACCAATTTAAGTCGGAAATTTTTAGTTGTCAGTTATCAACAGTATATTATCTATAGAGTCATCAGAGCATTTCTGTGACAACAAATCCAATAGTGGCCTAAGACTTCTGTACCCTATACAGTACCCTATTACGCAGGATGCTGCCGTTTTTAATCTGGCTGGATCTTGTTTGACTACTAAATTAAAACGGGGTCAGAATTTATGTGGCCAAGCTTTTATCCAGATACAAGACACATTATAAGACCAGTGGGCTTTGGTCAATTTTGCTGTGGTCGTTCCGTCTACCTGTACCCTGTGGCAGATGGACATGTGACCTGCTATTCAATGCTGTAGTCAGTTTATAAAAATATCACCCGTTATGAACCTAGAACTTCTGAATCTTCTCATGAGAAGTTTAATATGAACGGTGGAAGTCTTGAAATGCCGCCACAAGAACACGTGCAGGCTTTTCATGGGCTTCCGTTTGCCATCGACTAAATCTAATTTCATTTTATTATAGGTCGTCCCCGTTTTACGATTGTCTGCTGTACAGTATTTCAGCTTGAAACTCTGATAATGCGCATTAATACACATTTCGTACTCTGAATTGAGAATTTCGCAGTGTGCGGTATGAAACTATCTGGCGCCTTCCTGTACTAAATGTGGAATTCAGGAGGCAAAGACGTTGTCCTGACAGTAATAATTTTTGACTTTTAGTCATCATATGTTTATTTTTGCACACAGTATAACCAACATTGTCATGTCTCATGTCTGTCCACTGGGCATTTAGGTCAATGGGAGACACTGAAGACAGACTCAGCAAGACTGCTGTTAGTATTATTTGGTATTGATGCATTTTTGAGTTTAGGAATACCCAAAGTCTTGAGCATTTCCTCCACCTTTCATTGCTGAGCCTCTGTGTGTGCTGTGGACAGACTAGGCAACGTGCAGTAATGCGGTTTTAAGTTAAGGACTCTGGGATCAGTGTCAGACCAATTTCAGTACAGAAACATCACTGATTTAATATCTGTGCATCCGGTGAGCTTTAGGAGTTCGGGATGCCAGATGTTTCTCTCAATGGCTGCATTAGCTTCATATACTAAATTGAAGAAGCAGATGTTAGACTAATCTTGGCTGATTGAGTATTTGAAATAAGGAAAATTGTGTGAATTATGGACTGTAAGAGCTGAGACAGCACACCACTTAATTTTGCTGCATCGGCTCGAGAATTACACAATGGAAGAATAATATGTCAGAGATACACGGTGTTAGGTTTTGTTGTGTTTGTTTGTTTTATATGCTGCTTTTCTTTTGGTCCAACTCTATCTGGGTGCCAGATCAGCTATGGGAAATCCCCCTTGCTGCTTTTCGAAACGAGCACCTTGATAACCTTCATGACTTCCTAACCCTTGGAAATTGGTTAGCCTGAGATGAATCGAACCGCAAACCTGTAACAAATGTGCCGTGTTTACTTCCCATGGTTTGTATTGTTTGTCTCTGAAGCGTGTGCTCAGAGTTCTGCTGCGCAGTAGTCAAGACTGTGAGCTGCTTTTGTGTTTCAATGTGTTTGAGTTGTAAGGGCCGACGGACGCACATAGAGAATTGTGATGCCCACAAATCAAATGTAACCGTGTTTCTATTTCAGGGGACACACATGCATCTGTATTTCATCAGTCAGAAGCACTTATTCCCCACAGATTAGAGTTAATAGCTATATTTATATATACACGCACACACTGCTCCCAAAAATGAGGGTAATATCAGTAATTCAGTCATTTTTGTGAGCAGTGTGTATATATAATGTACATTTATGCACACTAAACTAGAATCCTTAATGTCACCCCTTAAATCTCTCTAAAGCTTACAAGAATTGGGGGATATTTTAAAATGAAATATCCCATAATGAAACATCCCCTAATTTTAGTGAGCAGTGTAGTATAAAGCCAAGGCGAGCAGTGAGGTTTTGGTACAGATACTGCAACTAGACTTTTTATTCTGTACTATGAAACCTCTTCTACGTTGGCATATATATAATGCTCACACAAATGATCCTTGAATTGTGAGCAGTGTATGTTTTCTACTGTGTGTGTGTGTGCCTGTAAGTGTGCGCGTGTGCGTGCGTGTGTGTGTACTTGTCATGTCTTCACCTAACCGCTCGAGTTAATACTGAGAAGTTCAGGGTGTAAGAGATGTTTAATGGATCCCATCAGATTCAAAAAATGGTCTCCTCTCCTCTGCACCACTTTTTTTTTTTCTTTTTTTTTTAAGTTGTGCCATGTTTTGACTGTTAAAGGTTTTAAAATATTAATATTTCATTTGTGTGTCGCTCTCTCTGCATTTCCTCCAGTGGGAATGAAGCGGGGGCAACGATTCGTTTCAAAAATCTTTGTCACTGCTAATAAACTTGTTGAAAATCAAGCTATGTTTATGCTGCTTGTTGTCTGTCAACTGTGAATTTAACAAAATGTGTAAATGTAGAAATGACTAGGGATCTAAAAAATACCCCCAAACCCCCAACCCTCCAGTTTAGGTGACCAGCTGTTTACATCTGCAGTTTGTGGAGTTAAGAATTTGTGTTAATTGCTAAGCCTTGGTTGGTATCTTATTTACAGTGATCGAATGACCTTTAAAACAGTGTATAATCTGAACTTCACAATTTGCATGAGGGGAATTATGCCATTACTTGTTTATTATGATTAATGCTCTCACTGAAATTAAACCTGTATATTTGTCTTTTGAAGAAACTGAGGAATCATTTATAGAACGATTACCAACTTAATATATTCAGTTTTCGTTCTGGTGTGCCACCCCAAAATATTCAATGGCCCCATCTGGCCACTCCTATGAAACATTTCTGGGATTCCTCTGACTAAACATCTGGATAAAGTGGGTGAGCAGCCTTCTACAGAAAGAAGAGTTCATGTTTGTGTTTAATGAAGCCAAAAATTCTCTGTAGGGTCCAAATCTGGATCTGATCGGAGCCAAACATAAGCCTAATGGACTTGTTCCTAATGCACTTCTTGGTGCAGTGAGAGCCATAGCATAGTCTTGTTAGTCTCTGGGAAGTACAATAAATGGAACAGTGAATGAATTACCTATTCAAATGTAAATTTAGTCTTAAGATTTCAGATTTAAGAGTGAGTTCTTACTCAGATAATCTATTCATTCCTGTAAAAAATCACCATGGTGCAGTGGTGGCTCAATGATTAGCTGACGGATTAAACACTCTCTCGTGCAATCTGCCACCGTTCAGCTTGTGAGCAGAGCTTTTAGCCTGAAGAAGAAGAACCTACTATGACCTAAAATAGTTTATTATATCATACACAGTATGAAAACTTTCAGATTAGTAATTAATCTATATATTATTTGAATGTATATGTGAGTTAGTACATGCACTGCTCACCAAAATTAGGGCATATTTCAAAATGAAATATCCCATAAGAAAATATACCTTATTTTTTTGTAAGCAGTGTAAAACTTTATCAAAACTAATTGATTAGTACAGAAAGTCTGTCCCCTTCTCTTGTCGGTAGGGTTTGTCATGTATTGCCACTAGAGGCCGCTGTTTATTCAGTTATATCCGATGTATGCATTTAATTAGCTCTCGTTTTACTTAGGAATAAACATACTAATATGCGAGCAAATGAACCTTTACATTTGTATTTGCTTTTTAATCTCTAAAGTATTAATGTAAGTTTGTTTTCATCATACGCTTAGAACAGCTTTCACTCCTTGGGAACTATTTATAATAGATTTTGGAACATGACTCTTGGGATTTCCTTTGAAACCATTAGTGATATCAGAGACTGATGCTGGGCCTGAACCCACTTTTTGTTTATCTCAGTGATACTGGATGAGGTTTATTATAGGCTGAATCAGGAACATGTAGCCAGTGTTAATTTTGATTTAGTCTTAGTCTTGTGACTAAAATGTCATTTAGTTTTAGTCATAATTTATTTATCTGAATTGTTTTTAGTTTTAGTCTAGTTTTAGTCGACTAATTATCATAAGAATATAGTCGACTAAATCTACAG
>JAUZSV010386302.1:0-11199 GCA_034780495.1 Parotocinclus cesarpintoi | reverse complement strand
AAATATTCATTCATTTTGAATTTGATGCCTGCAACACATTCCAAAAAAGTTGAATGTGTACCTCTCTGTTAAATCATCTTTCCTTTGAACACAAAATGATGTTGGTTTTTAATGCCGCCTGAGGGCATTCAATGCTGGTTTTTGGCCTTGCCGCTTACTTGTAGAGATTTCTCCAGATTCCCTGAATCTTTTGATGATATTATGGATTGTAGATGATGAAGTCTCTAAATTCCTCGCAATTGCACGATGAGAAACATTCTTAAACTGCTGGATTTTTTGCTTATGCTGTTGTTCACAAAGGGGTAAACTTCGCTCCATCCTTGCTTGTGAACGACTGAGCCTTTCGGGATGCTCCTTTTATACCCAATCATAACACTCACCTGTGGAATGTTCCAAGCAGGTTTTTTGAGCATTCTTCAACTTTCACAGTCTTTTGTTGTCCCTGTCCAAACTCTTTAGGAATGTAATGCAGTAATCAAATTCCAAATGAGCGAAAATTTACAAAAAACATTAAAGTTTATTCCTTTGAACATTAAATATCCTGTCTTTGTATAGTCAATAGAATGTGGTTTAAAAAGGATTTGCAAATAATTGTATTCTGTTTTTATTTATGTTTTACACAACGTCCCAACTTCATTGGAATTGGAGTTGTATAAAAAAAAGAACATTCTGTTTTAAATTCAAATCCTTGCTTGGATCTTTTCATGATTTCCCAAGGCAGTTGCATAGGTCTGGTCAACAGATGCCCCTTTGAGCGTTTTAAAACAACAAGTCTTTTTTAGACTTTTTTCAAAGCAACTGGTTAAAATTATTCAAAGCTTCAAAGCCTTATTTCGCCCATCACTAGTACCACACGCAATATACATAAACATTCACTAAAAAAATATTAAACATCTAATGCAGTTTTTGCAATGTACATTTTTCATTCAAAAACAGGTATTTTTTTTTATTAATTAGTAAGTGTAACATGATGAGATGAATTTAAACCATAGTGCATTATTCTGTTAGAAGTAAACTTCATTTGATTGCTGTCATGCATTACTTTGTATTGAGTTGCTGCTTACATTGTACATATGTTTTACACAAACTAAGAAGAGCATATTTCCACCATTTTTTGTAATTCACTTCGAGGTTGTCTAGTAATATTTGATGCATCCAGCATCACTGTTTCCTGACATTAATGTCACTGAGAGCTAAGAATAGAGAATGCAAGTGATGCAGAAGAGCAAATACATCACAGTGCCCTCATCACTGTGTCTGCATTTCACTGGAGTCTAATCTGCTCTGACGTAGCAGACAAGGAAATGGAAACTTGATACTGTACATCCATGAGACTTTACAAAAAAAACCCAATAACAACTCACTAATGAAAATACACACACTGCACATTTGTCTTACAAATAGTGATGTTTTATGTGCTTTATGTGAGTTTTTTATTTTAATTTAAATTAAAATTGCTAAATGTATCAGTACATACAAGGGTGATTCCTGTTGTAGCATAGACTTCAGCTGAGACTGTGAAAGAAGGCTTAGACTTCAGCTGAGACTCTGATTGGAGTTCATTTGTATGGTTCATTTGACTGTTATGGCCTAATGGTTAAGATACTGGACCATGGACCTCTGCCAGTCTGCTAATGTTGGGTCCTTGAGAAAGGCCCTTAACCCACAATTGGTAAGATTGTAAAACTGCATTAACTGTAAGTTGCTCTGGATAATGGTATCTGCTAAATTTACATAAATGTTATTGTAATGGTAGGAGAATGAAACTTACCCATAACATACAAAAAATCTGTAAAATTCTTAAGTTACAAGGAAAAACACAACACAAACAACTGTAGACATGTACAAAACACAGCAATAACCTTGCGTTTTTAATTAAGCTGAATGACTGATTAATTTAAATAAAATGTTCATTTTTAGTTGTAGTGAATAAGGAAATTGTGTGTTCCTGCTTGCCCATGGCACAACTGAATGGTTCATATCACTAAAAGCCCATATCAATTACCATTCAATCACCCTGTAGACAGCTAAGTAAACACATATGGCCATTAGTAATTTAAAATCAATATAAAAGTGAAAAGTACACCGAGATAGGAAGTTATCTTCGGAACTGTACATCTGAATGTGCTACTCTTAAGGAGATATGATACCAGTAATATACTGTTGTAAAACAGTAGTGTGGGTTCTGAAGGGCAGTTAATTTGGTGTGTAAATATTAAATTCATAAGAATCGATACCCACTCCTACTGCAATAAAGGTTAAGATGGCCAGTGCACTGTTGGCCAAACCAGACAAGTGCTTATGCAAATTATAGATTACATTAAAGACTCCAGAAGGCGCAACCACATCTGCTTTGTTAGTTCCACTGAGGCCCTGAGCCCTGCTGGAAGAGATCCAATAAGCGGCCATTAAAGCTTCTTTGTTTTAAGCAGCACTACTGAATGTTGGGTGAGGGTATTATTAGTATATCTTGGTTATACCTTAGATGTGTGTAAATGATTAGACTTTTCTGTCCGAATCACAACAAGGCATTAAAAAGAAATGTGCTTTGGAGGATAATTCCTTTAAATCTTCCATTGTTTTTCTTATTGTTGTGTTCCACTATTACTAATAAACTTTGCATTATCTGGGTTTACATTGTTTATAATAACTGACTTGTTATTAATTTCTTAATATTTTACCAATAATATGCCCATTCTTCACAAACGTCAGTGTACTCCCATTGTGATTAATCTGATTCTTTCTTGATAAGGTTCAGAAATCCTTAGTACGTAACAAAATGACATGTGAACTGTACTAAATTGTGGAATTTGCACTTCTGTTTAATATTCATGCCTGAGCAGTTAATGTTGTGGCTACAACAATCAAAATAATCAAAGATGCAATAATACCACCAAAGTGGTATGTGTTTTAGATGTTAAAACAGTCTTTACACAGTATTGATAGCTTTACAAGCCATCTCAAATAAATTCAAAATACAAAAAAAAACAATGCTGGGAGGGAGTTTTCATTAAAGTGTCAAACTAAACCAGATTTGTTTTAAGGGTTGTTTCTATCTGCTGAAATAAAGGATTTGCATACATTCAGCAAATTGGCTTTTTTTTTTACACTTGAGCTGATCTATTGGTTTTTGAGGTCAATGTGTCACCCTAATAGGATACATTTCCAAAAACTGTCTAAGCATTCATAAAGTAAAACACATATTGCTATGCTGGACTGCTTCATTCAGTTTGTTCACTGTAGTGAGTTCCCTAAGTGTACACACAGAAAACAAGGATATATTTGAGTATAGTCTTGGTCATTCTTGAAAGAAGAGTCCAATGTCATTTTCCTAAACAAATTAGGTGCCAACATTTAAGTGAACTTACATGTAGGGCTGTATTACTAGAGTCCAGTCTTAGACCTGAACTGTTTTGATGTCTCTGACTTGTCTCAGAATTGTTTGTATTTGCACTCTGACTTGTTTCGGCTTTAGTCTCCCAGTACCGGTACTCTTGTTTTGTCTTATTTGAGACATACTCTTATTTTATCTATTATCTTCTTATTTTTCCATATTTCATTTAAAATACTCTTCCTTATGCTTCTACAGCACCGTTTTCTTTGCTTTACGATTGGTCGATCTTCGGCTGACAAACTGTCAATGCACTGTCAAGTCTCAAACTGTATGCTGGTGTACTAAATAGTGTGACAGATAGAAGCTCATGTAACAAAAATACAAGAGTATGCGATTTGAGACACAGCTAGCAGTAGGCTACTGACTACAAGCTGCATACCAACTGATATTAGTATTAGTATTTGAAACCTGGGTCTGGGGTTTCCCTAAAAAATTCCACTACATTTCCAAAAATATATTAAACAACTTAGGCAAAAAAATTGTTACAACATTTAAGCATTCAGAAATGGCCTATGCCCATGATCAGTAAGTCACACACTTTTAGTTCACCAAAGTTTAGTTATGAAAAAGCAAAACTGTAGGTTTCCAAGAAAAAATGGGGTTAAAAGCATTACCCAAGGGCAAAAAAGTGGCAGCTTGGCAGAGTTTGGATTGGAACCCTGGACCTTTAAGTCAACAGTCCACTTCCTGTCCCAACTTCTTTGGAATGTGTTGCAGGTGTCAAATTTCAAATGAGTAAATATTTGCAAAAAACAGTTTATCCATTTGCTTAAAAAAGTTTGTCAGGTTAAACATTAAATATCTTGTGTTTGTAGTTTATTCAATTGTATATAGGTTGAAAATGATTTGCAAATCATCATATTCAGTTTTTATTTATGCTTTACACAAATTCCCAACTTAATTGGAATTGGGGTTATAATATATATGATAGCTCTGCAGCAACAAAAACCTATATCTACATCTTTTTCTTTTAGTGTTTGTAACATTATGAAAAACTTAGATTCAACTTACTATTGTAATATGATGATAATATTAAAATGGTCAAAGTACTTAAAATGCATCACATGATCATTTTATTTTTCATGGGCTAGATCAATCCCAATACAATGCTACATGTCACTGATACTTGCCGCCAACAACAATACCGATCTATCAATACCCATTCATAATATTTTTTTAGCCACTAAATGTTTCCCTTACATTGGCTGATGTTAAATTCATGTCCCAATCAGGAATAGGATAACACTGAACAACAATGATGTCAGTGCTCTCCAAAAGCAAAACTAATTATGAACAACCTGATTTAAAGCAGTTTTTAATGGCATAGGATGATTTTTAGAGATTAATCAATTTGGATCACTCAAAACCAAATGCACTAACATAGTGCAATTTGTCTTACAAGTCAATTTACTTTTTAAGGAAGAATTTGCTTGGCTGTTGGTGTGAATGTTGAGGATTCTGGCTATATAAACCTTGATTTGGAGGTAGTGTGTTTGATCCATTTACAGCTTGGGAATGAAAAGTACGGATCTATCTAAAGATTGAGAGACCTACATGAGAATATCAATAAGCTGAGCTTTAGAAGTTGTGAGTGCTTTGTAAAGAAATCTATTGGAAGACCAGCCTGTAGGGATATAAACTAGGCCTTTGTTGAAACATTGTTGATGATAACCTTGGCAGTCCTTATTGTCAGGACAGCTGTGATGTTGTAATAAATCAGTTAGACCTCCATGCAGATGTTAGATGTTATTTAAGTTTAGCTTCTTGGTCCATCAGGTGAACTGGTTTATACAGGGAATTTGAATAGACCATGAGTGGATTTCTGTCTTAACCCATTAACTGCCAATTTTTTTCCTGAACATTTTTTACTTTATTTCTGTCCTCTCTGTAGGCGAGTTAAAGCACCCAATCCCAAAATTGGGATCATGGTTTTTAATGGGTTAATATGGATTTTGCTTTTGATTTCAATACAGCTTACAACTTTGAAGTTGAGCTAGCGTCTTTTTCCTATTTTAGATCAATATGAGGACTCAAATGTGACTGAACTGAAAAGCTCATCGGGTGACTCAAGTAAGAACAAGATGTGTGTGAAGACTATGCCCAAGAGTCTAAATAAAAATCCCTGGATTACACCAAAGTACCCAAAGTTAACACCTGTGACACTGGATTCACCTTTTCCTTTTGATGCAGACATGTAAAAAAAAATGTACATGGCGTACACATTAAATAAAAATACTGGATTATTGACCTAATTCCACTGCATAATATTAACCCAGCATATGAGTTGGTAAACTAGCCAACAGTGTATATCTCAGGAAAGTCCCCTTGTCCCAAAAGTTGCTGGTATCTTTATGTCACTGCTCCATTGAGTGTTCTCACCCATCGTATCACGGTATGGTACAATAATATTTCCAGTGGATAAAAGACACTGCAGAGAGTTATAAAAACAAAATCAACAAATCTCAGCTGCCTGCTCTGGAAGACATACAATGCATTTGAAAAATCTTTAGTCCCTCTCACATTTTTTCACATTTTGTTATGTTAAGGCCGTGTGCTGAAAAAATCCCATCAATGTAGATTTAATGCCTAAAAATGATTAACAGAATTTAAGAAATGTATTAACAACAAAAAAACTGAAATGTTGCATGGACCTAAGTATTTAGTACACTGTACACTTGAAATTTAGCCCTGGATTCCTCCCATTTCTCCTGATCATCTTTGAAAAGTTTTTACATCCTGTGGTAAATTCAGTTGATTGGGCATGATTTGGAAAGACAAATATTTGTATAAGGTCTCAAGCTAACAATGCATATCAGAGAAAACAATGAAGAGTAATTAACAACCTGTAGAACTCAGAGACAGGATTGGGTGAAGAAACAAATCCAAAGAAGGTTGGAACAATCAGGACTCTTCTTAGAGTTAGTGTCTCTACCAAACTAATTAATCATGGGAGAAGGGCCTTGAGAGAGATGATCAAAAACCCAGTGGTCACTCTGTCTGTGCAGATGGGAGAAACTTCCAGAAAGTCAACCATCACTGCAGCACTCCACCAATCTGGGCTTTATGGCAGAGTGGTCAGACAGAAGCCTCTCCTCTGAGAAAATACATGAGTCTGGAGACACACAAGCCAATCCGGAGTTTGCAAAAAAACAGCCAAAGGACTTTCAGACTGTAAGACAGAAGACATTTTTTGTCATTTTTAATGCTTTTGAATATTTATAATCAGGGTTGCCATAGTGTAAACACCAGCAGTAGTCTGCCATCATGTTTTCATCTGTCTTGATATCTATGTTCTGTGGTCATTATGTCTTGGTTGAAGCATCCTCCCTAAAGTAGTTCCAGTGGCTATCAAGGAAATGCAGTTTGACACTCATGTTTGCTCCCAGACTTCAAGCAATCAATTCAATTAATTTTAATCCAAATATATTAAACAGTGCATTTTACAATAGACAATTTCTCAAAGCAGCTTTACAGAGTCCAAAAGTGACAGACCAAAAAACTCTTTTAGAATTATAAAGAGTCTGTGAAGAGTCTATGAAGAGACCATGAGAGGACCCAGGGACAGTTTTGTTTAACCGCTTTGTTGTCCTAGAAGCATTGATACAACCTTCAGGTCTACATAAAATCCAGCAATAATCATTATACTTGATATTTTTGAGAGTTTCTTTCATATTTACAGAGTGAGCAATAGAAATGGAAGCTAATTTCCTGCCATTGCGAAGCAACACACACTTTAGACTTCTCTTTAACTGTCAGTAAAAAGCCTTCATTTATCAGCTACATAACTATTACTTCCCATTGAATCAATAAGTCCTTTGACAACGATACAGTATACAAGCTCCTCATCTGTATGGAAATATTTCATAAGATTTTTCTCCCTGTTACAAGACATAAAATAGTACCAGGAGATAAACAGGTTATTTTCCTCTAGCTTTGAATCCAGTAACTATGCTGATGACCTAAACAGATCAAGTCTTATTGAAAAGGCAGCAGTGAGGAAATCACTTTTGAAGAAGGGAAAGGACAAATTGGCTAATATATGCTAAAGCTCACAAAAAAATGGAATAAAAAATCAGGGGGAAATAGTACAATGATCACAAAAATTAGGGGATATTTCATTAGTAATATTTGTGAGCAGTATATTATGAAGTGACAAATCCAAGTTAAGGACAACAATATGTTATTATATGACCACCATGACATTGCAAAACAAAACAAGGATACATTTTGGGTTCATCTAATTTTTAACCTTGTTTTAAGCATATTCTGGGCATTATGTAAATGTTTTGTGTAGCATATTTATCTGAGTTCAGTTTTAGTCCATGTTAAACACAATGTAAATAAAGTAATAATGACTCCTATATTAGCAGGGTTATCACTAATACTCAGTACCAATTCCTCCACTGGAACATAAAAACAACTGAGCACTGCAAGTGCACTCTTGACAAAACATCCGTTTAAGAGGACTGGGTACACCATATAACCCTTTGGACTCGTCCAGTTACAGAAAGAGGAAGGAGTGTAGCAGAGTAAGTGAGTAGGTCATTTTATCATTCATATGTTTCCAAATTAAATGCGTCATACGTGGCAATAAATATCTTGCTGCGTAACTGGAAACGGATAAACTAGCTAATAGTGACAAAGCCCTTTAAACAAGTCCATATTTTATGTAGTTTGTAGCGATGTCTTGCTTTAAGGCTATGTTTTATTGCTATTTATAGTCTTTTCCTCATGCAATGTGATCTACATTGTCGGTTCGTTTTCATGAGTTTTTTATTCCTGACTTCCTGGTCAGGCTTTTGGATAGCATCTATCGTGGCCCTGACTAGGGCAAGCATTTAATGAAGATAAATAAATGAATGAATTATTATATTAGAAATTATAATATGGATTCTTTGTTTATTTGGTTCGCTTAACACCGCTATTGGCATCAGTGGCTATTTCAGCAACACACACAAGGCTATATCGACACACGAGGTTATATCAGAACTAGTTATATTCACACAAGTCAGTGTCAATTTAGAGGAATCAATTTGCTATTAACAAATCAAGTAATCAGAGTAAACCATCACAGACACAGGGAGGACATGCAGACTCCAGACAGAAAGGACCCAGGCCGCTCCACCCTTCGATTGAACCCAGGACCTTGCTGTGAGGTGGTGGTGCTACACACCTAGTCACTGTTTTGCCCTGAATTCTTATGGGACCATTCTAAAATGTTAAAAGATTATTTAAGACAATGATTTTACAAAAGATTAACACTTAATACACTATACATAGACAGTTATTAGGGCATAACATATAAGACATGAGAGTCATGGAATAGTGTCAATGTACCGTTTCACTGTTTGGATCTATGCCATCATCGAGCATCCCACACTAACAATTAGTCTTACAGATGGGTGACCCTATGTTGCATGACACAAGTTACATATTTACCTTGTGATTCATGGACGCTAGCTGAGCTCATTACGGGTTATGACAGATTTAAAGCAAATATAGCTGTTTGTTCATGAGGCTCATCTGTTATTGGCTTGAAATCATACACAATGTAATTTATCTTCCCCAGTGCTCAAGTGTCAGGATCTGCTCCATATGCTTATGAGAAAGAATTTTTCTTAAAAGGAATGATTTTGAGGATGTATTTTTGGATATTATGTACTTTTTGTAAGCTAATAATGATTTTAGTTTTGCTTATTATGCTAAAGGTAATGTATACAATTGAGGCCTTTTTATTCTGTCCTTAAAAACTTTCTTGCACTTGTTTTTACTCATCATGCTCTAACACTGCATTTAATTTGGCAGCTAATTTATTATTTGATTGCAAATTAAGTGTATTTTACAATTCATTAAAATTCCACTGGTTCCATTATTCCCTTATAATGCTTTTTCCTTTAAGTGTATTTAAGCTGATTAATTACTCTGTATTATTCTTCATATGTGATGTAAAGTACAAAGCATTTGGGCATGGAGCACAAAAGGTAATACATACTGTCCATTCATATGTATCTTGGAACACAAACTTAATTGGTGCCGGGCGGTCGAAATTTGGATTTGTTCGAATTCAGTTCATTTCTGACACAACATGAGACTGGGTCATACGCATTTTGTAATGACATGGCTCATTTTGTAAAAATGGCTCAGGGCTCTGTGTAGTACAATGAAGTTATTCTACATCAAACTCACCTGACCATTTTTTTATAGACTTTGTTTTGTGCATTGGGGCAAATGTTTTGTCTGGGCAACTTCATTTATTTTGTTAGTAAACCAATTCCAGCATTCCAGGCCTCCAATACATTCACAAAAAAGTTGGGACAGTAAATCATTTACCACTTTGGAATGTTTCCATTCCTTCTTAGTATACATAAAGGAAGTTTTAGAGGATACCAAGCGATTTAATGTTTCGAATGTTATCTTGTACTTCCTGCAAACACGTATTAGGATGTACAACAGTACATGGTTGTTGTTGTGGCGTTTTTAATTTCAAAAATTAATTGTTGAAAAATGCATGGATGTCCCTGGAAAGCATTTATTGAGCCTTCAAGACTTATGCTGCTCTAAAATCTCAATGTACATTTCTGCATTAATGCTGCCAGCATATAAGTGTAAATGACCTTTTCCAAAGGCACTGACACAACCATAATGTAACCCCGTGTTGCAGTGCTTGATAAAGGTTTGCCAAAATAGTTCCTTGCCCATATGGTGATATCAGCTATTGTTGAACGGTAGTTCTTGATGCAGTGCCATCTGAGGGATAGATTTCCATCTGAGGATTTTTGCGCCCTCAGCCTCTATGCACTAAAATTCCTTACAATTCGTTGAATTCCTTAATAATATAATGCATTGTACATGGAGAAATTATTTCTTGTTTTTAAACATTTTTAATAATTTTCTGGAGACCATTAAATAACTGGAGACCATTTGCTCATTAAGACTTACTTTAATGCATGCTGCTTTTTTTTATTACACAGCCTGTACATCACTTGTTTGAAATCACATCATTATTTATTTTTTTTATTCCTTACTAGCTTTAAGTTTCCCCATCCAAACTGTTTTTAATGTGTTGCAGGACTGAACTGTTGGAATGGTTGTTGATTCACAAATAAAATGTTGACTAGAAAAAACTAAAATCCAAATAATATTTTAAAATGTTACATATTATTTTTATAGGTATAGGGTTTGGACAGAAATATTCCTAACCTAAATCACCTTATACATTATAATTTTGTATATATTTTACCAATATATCTTACTTCCTGAGCAACTGTATCACAAGGACAGCTCAGTGTCTCTCTCCCCTCTATCATGGACATTTATACCACAAGCTGCATTTGCAAAGCCACCAGAATTGTGAGTGACGCCATACACCCCTCACACTCACTGTTCACCCTCCTGCCATCTGGAAAGAGGTACCTGAGTATTCGGGCCATCACAAGCGAACTGTGTAACAGTTTCTTTCCACAAACCATCAGAATCCTCAATACTCAGAGACTGGACTAAAACACCTGCTGCTAGGACTGTCCAGTACTTCTCACATACAGTATCATGGCCATTCTGCAATTTATTGCTTACATATCTAACTCAATGTAGAAGTCAGTACAAGTTTTTTTTGTATGTTTCGACCTGCCCTGTTCAATTTTCTTGTACTGTTTTGTACTCTCTACACTATTTTGCACATGTGCAATTAAAGTAAAAAAAGTTTTCACTGCAGAACTAGACGGCACACTACATAACAGGCATAACCCTTCCTATCTATCACTTTATTGGCTAATCAGAATATAATAGACAGGAATATATAACCACAA
>JAUZSV010386194.1:0-11200 GCA_034780495.1 Parotocinclus cesarpintoi | reverse complement strand
CTGCTTTTTCCTTTGTACTTGTATGTGAACACACAGCAAAGTAATCTTGTTTACTGGTCTAAACCAGGGGACAATGGGTTCCCTATTTAAGTCTAGTGCACCTCAAGGTCTCAACTTAGGGTGTTATCCTTGCTGCTGTTGCATCTGATTTCTGAAACTGAACACCCATAATCTTCAATCCCTCAGACGGCGCTGCATCAAAAGCCAAAGCAAAATATTAAAATTTGTCAAGCACTAAAATACTGAGACAAATGTCACTTGAAACTTTACTGTGCAAAATTAAGCATTAACGATTTCCAAAAACAGCAACAACTTCTCTGGGCTCTAAATCAATTAGGATGGATGAGTATGGATTAGGAAGAATAGAAATGTACAGTATACTTTGGCCGGATGAATCAGTATTCCAGGTCTTTTTTTGAAAAAAATCTATACCATGTGTGCTGGACCAAAGATGAGAAGGACCATCCAGGCTGTTACAAGCAACAAGAGCAAAAGTCAGGGTCTGTTAAAGCATGGAGCTGTGTCAGGGACTTTTTAAACTTTTGTAATGGCAGCATGAATGCAAAAAGTACATCGGGATTTCAGAAAAACATATGCTGCCATCAAGAGGTCACAAGACAATGCAAAACCACATGCTGCACACATTATAAAGGCATGGCTGAGGAACAAGAGGGTACAGGGACTGGTTTAGCCTGTCTGTAGTCCTGACCTGTCCCCAATAGACAATGTGTAAGACATTTTGAAAAGAAAAATGCAGCAATGACAACCTCATATGTTGCCTTAAGATGTGCATGGAGGAAGAAATTGACGAAATAACATTTGAAACATAAAATCGCTGGATATCCTCTGTGCCAAAATGTAATTTGTATAAAATGCATGAAGAAAATGAATGACATTCCAAAGTGGTAAATGCTTTACTGTACCAACTATTTTTGGAATATCTTGTAGTTAGTTAGACAAAACATGAAATATCTCAAGTTCATAACATATACAATCAAATAAAAGTCAAGTAAATATATGAAACACTCAACTTTTTCTAATTTAGTGAAAAAGGGAGAGAAAAATCAATCTTGCATTTGTGTGTATGTGCATTAACATCAGCATAATGATGATTCCTTCAGGATAATTACTTTGGCTGGTTAAATATCAAAGCTAACACGCTGAGTTAAGCTTACATTATGATGATACCATATGAACCACAGTTGGTGGGGTGGATTTGCTGATAGACACTTTATGCTCATCTGTACTCTGCTGCTATAGTCACTCATTCCCTTTCCACCCTTTTCATCATTCTTAGTTATATATGTCTATCACTCTGGTCATATATTGTTCCAAACTCTTTATTGCCAATGTTTTCTACAATATCAAACTCCCATTCATGGAACTATTTTCAGACTTCATGAAATAGTTATCGTTGGAAATGTGAGGAAAGCGGTGTGGTTTTTATTATGCTCCACAGGGTGCAGGTCACATGTCCACTACTGCATTTTGATTCAGGTTCAAATGACAGTCATGCCAACTCCAGCAAGGAATAAAATAGCCTGTAATTTTGGGTCACTCCATACGAATTGGATGAGGGCACAACAGATAATGACCAATTTGCCTGTTGACACCATGAGACATTTTCTACTGAGCCATGGTTGCAAATGGGTTGTCAAGGGCACGTGGGAAAATTTTAAAGAAGGAGAATAACTAGGAATACAAATAAAACTGATTATCTAATACCATGATGGCGAACTGAATGGGAAGTGGGTAGTATAGGGGTCTGAGTAACAGCGGGCATGGGTGTGCATGTGTTTTGAGTTGAAGGCAACTGGATGGGTGGAGTGGAAGTTGAGCAGAGCCTGACAGCTGTTTTCAAGCACTGTTGTTTTGTAAACATGGAAGCACAGCAAGGATTCAGTATGCTCGTAAACGTCATTCAGCCACTCTGGCATAATTTCATTTTGCTTGGAATAAATAAAAGGCTCATTCCTCAGGGTGATTGTGTGCCCTCTGTATCTTTCGGCTTGACTCCCGCCTTGATGAAGCAGTGGGTGCTTAATGATGCTGCTGATTTATACCGTTTGGAGATCAGAGGGGAGAAGTACAGCTCATCTGACTCATCTCTCTCTCCTTCCTCCCAGATATGGACAGAGAAACACCGCACTACTGATTCCACTTTATGAATATGTCAGTGACATTTATATTATTTTCCATTAATGGGGTTTTATGTGGATTTTATATTCCAAAACAAGCTACCAACTCAATCTAATTACAGCTTCCTTTTTCTAGCTGTAGTTCTGGTCTTTTGTGTGTTCACTAAAAGGACCAGGATGGACTAAAAGGACCAGGATGGCGGTGCAAGTTGTTAGCGCTGTTGCCCCACAACTCTAGATTTGAATGTTAAATTAAACGCAACTGGACTTCTTCTTAGTTCACCTTTCATCTAAAAGACGTCTTCAGTTCTGAAAACTGATGAGGAGTTCCAGGTATTTAACTCTACTTGGGTTGTCACCTTAGGGTTGGTCCTGAGAGTCCTTGACCCAAACTGTCACATGGATCGAGCCCTTGTTACATTACAAGATGGCAACAACTCATTGATGGGTCACACCTTGGCTCCTGTGATCCTAACAACTCATATGGGTGCGTGAAGGAATCTCAGGAAGATCCCCAAGGTGACAACCAAACTCGAGTAAAATACCTGGGACTTCCCATCAATTTCCAGAACTGCAGACATTTTTCAGATGAATGTATTCATGAACTACAAAGACATCCAGTTGCCTTTAACTCAACACTCAAGTCTACCATGGCCTGGATGACCAAGAACTTACACAGACTCACAACTTATCATGAATGTGTATCAAGTGACATATTCATGGGGGTGAACAAAAGCATGTCAAACTGGAAGAGAGTGCCTAACTGTTCAGGTGTATGGTCACCCAAGACTGCCAAAATTCTTGTGGAATCCTCTGACACTCTTGCTTCAAGGCAAGTTCCAGCCTAAGAAGTGTTGTGGAAGGCATTGGACGGTTTGCCAGATGTCTTTTCAGTACATCCAAAATATGTTCAGTGGAATTCAGGTTTGGAGAATGTGAAGGCTAGTCCATGCGTTTCTGCCTCCTGAAGCATGTTGTTGATAAGATGCACTTTGCATCTTAAGCTGGAGCCTTGCATTATCGTCCATGAAAAATTGTTTCCAACTGTTCCAGCATAGGGTACCAATATAGGGTGCAGGACCTCATCTCAGTCGTCACAGTAGTCACCGTTCCATTTCTAATGACGTGGAGCTCGGTACGACCACCAATGCTGATGCCAGCCCAAACCATGATTCCAAAACCACTGATGGTGTTCTCGCATGAAACATGGATTCCTCATTAATGCCAGATCAGGACACGATAGTTGCCAGGAAAAATGTAGGATGTGCACTTTCAAAATCACGGAACGTTCAGAAACTCCAGCACTTTCAGCCTTTTATATAGTGCATTCTCACCAATTAATTAAAAAGTTATTTTTGCATCTAATTTGCATTATAGAACAATGTTTTTTTTTACTTATTTGCTTTTCTGATGTTCCTGTTTAAAAATAAAAAAAGATTAAATGTTTTTATTTTTTAATCTCATCGTAATCATATTCATTTTGAAATATCCCCTAATTTGTACTTTACAGGTTGTAATTTCATTTACTCAGTCTAGCTGATCCATGGGCAGGTCTTTCGGCCAATAAATCCATCCAAGGCCAGACTAAACCCAAAATTTCTAACCAAATATGGTAACACATATACTTCTCTGGCATGTTATTAATGCTCTTATTTAATGCACTAAATTATTCCTTTTCATATTTACTAATACTCAATGTACATGATTAATGGTCTTGAAGGAGAACAATTTGTTTTTAGTCAAAAAAACAATGGCCAGGACTAAATGAATGGATTTACATTTTGATTTGAAAAGCAATAAACATCTGATTTGTTTGCATAATAAACGCAAATGGGACAAAAGATAGTTTGGCATATTAAATAGATATTTAATTAAGCTCTATAGTCTGAACATAGCGGAATAAATCCCAGTACTTAACATCAAAGCAACTAGTGCAATGATTATTTACACAAGAAATGAACTTGACTGCATGGTACATATTTTCTGATTACACTAATTTCAGCTAAAATAGCTGGGCCCAACAATGAAAAAAGGTACTATTAATTAGTGGCATAATGAGGATTTTTATGGGTTGCCACAGCAGAGAGCACATAAAAAAACACAGTCATCACTAATTCAACATGGCAGGGCTGCAGACGTCCATCTGTTGCTCAAGAAATTGTTAATAAAGTAACAATTATCTTTTTGTAAGCACTTTATTAAAAAGAAAATTTGCACATTAATTAGCAGTAAACATAGTGTGTAATAGATGAGGAAAGGAGAAACCGGCAAGGAAACAACATTTGCAAATAAAAAAGCCAACCATCTAGTTTGGACTAAAGGCTTTGTTCCTTTTGCATTCAAATTCATTAAAAAGGCAATGATGTACCAGTGGGACCAATCAACACCAAATTGTACTTTTTTTATTTAACAGACAAGAGACAGCCTGCCTGTTTTCTTCCTAAGTCTGTGATCTTCAAAAAGAAAAAGAACAACTGGATAGCCACATAGCGACAGGATAATTGAGCTATTATTTATATGTCAAAGATACCAAAAAGTTGTAATTCAATCAGTATATCTCAGAAAGCTTAGCTAGCACCTAAAGCCAAAACAGAAGCCAAATCTTTCATTTACTCCCTCTTTCACTGTACAGAAGTTTTAATGTTTAGGTTTTTTTTCGAGAATGAGTCTCTAAGACATTTTATTCCATATTATACATGCTTGCTACCGCTCCACTACTAGTCAGTTAAGTGATAAGTTAACTCATTTTATAATAGATGAAGTCATTGGAAAGGTCAAAACCACTTGAGTAATATCTGTGGTTGTGTAATGACCAGATATGCAATTAAAGATGTACAGGATTACAGCATACAATATAAAGGAAAAATATTTATAATGTTTAATAGCTGTGCAACAATACAGTGTGCTTAAGATACAATTTTATTCACACTACTGTGTAAAGTGTAAACAATGCAAAACAATACACATTTCTTCTGCAATTTAAATAAGTGACCATAAACAAAGGTTTAAATAGTATATAAAATGCTCTTGTAGCATCACCATATATTAAATAACCAAGTGAAAAACTAGGACCACTTAGCATTATCAGTTAATCTACCACATCTTTGGACTGTGGGAGGACACTGGAGTACCCAAAGTAAACCCACAGAGAAAAGGGAAGGTCATGCAGACTCTACACTGAAAGGACCCTGACCGCTCCATCTGGGATCAAAGCCTGAATCTTTCTGCTTTGAGGTGACACAGAGCCACTGTGCCTCCTCCGAGTGAAAATAGTCCTTTTTAAGACTATGAAGACTAAAAATTAAAAAGGTGTACTTTTCTTGTATTAAATAACAAATGCATTTAAATGAGTATCTGACAACATCTGTTGTTCAAAAAATGCAAATGCATTAGATAAACAGATGATGCTGCATCGTCAATTCCTACACTGCACATCGTGACATTTTTGTTACTCCCCAAACGTTTAACGTAGACATTTCTTTTGTAACATAAATCTTAATCTTGCACAGACATAAATGGCAAGATTTACTAAAAACCCAAAGAGAACTGGGCTGTGGTACTTGACTGTCAGATTAACTGACTGATTAAAACAGCTCCCATAAATGTTGATCTCACTCTTAAATGTTTCATAATTTATTTCTTAAAAACTTAAAAAAAGCATTAACTTTATAGGTTTGTGTGTGATGCATCAGTATGCAGAAATAATTAAAACTGCTCGCTAGAACGCATTTAATAATGATGTGGCCTCCTGAATGACATTTTTATTAAAAAAATTAATTGTAACCAATTATAAAGCATGTGTTTACGTGTGCAATCATCATGCATAGGATGGAAAAGTGTCACATATGTGCATTGAAAAGGACAAATACAATCGAAGAGTATCATTGGAACTGGACTGATTTTTGATGACCCATGTAATCAAGGTGAATGCTGATATTGCAGACACAACCAAGTGAACACATTTCGGTCAAAGCTAAAGGGCAATGCCTACACAAATCAGGAGTTTATTGATTTATTTTTCTAATATACTGATGGGGTGGCTCATTGTTTAAAGCTTCGGCCTGCTACTCAGAAGGTTTTAAGTTCTAATCACAGCTTTAACAAGCTGGGGTTTTAACCCTGCTCATCAAGTCATGAATAAGCGTGTATGCTAAATTCTGTAAATGTTAGTTTGTGGCTAAAGTGTTGAGTTACAATAGAGACATAGCTAAGGCTATATTATGTGGACAGACAGAAGTAGTGCATAATGTATTATATAAAATTGTATGATTTCAGACTATAGTGGCATGTCCCTTATAAATTACATTTACATTTATATTTAAGGCATTTAACAGACGTCCTTATCCAGAGCGACTTACAACTTATACAATCTTACAATCCAAGCAATTGTGGGTTAAGGGCCTTGCTCAAGGGCCCAATTGTGGCAGCTTGGCAGAGCTGAGGTGCTTTTGTATAGTTACATATGTATATATTTGTATATATACATAGTTAATGATGAACACGTTTCTTCATATAGCATACAGTCTTAAGACAGCGTTAGATTTATTTTATTTACATTTACAGTATTTAGCAGACGCCCTTATTACAGACTTACAACTGATAGATTCCTACAATTCAAGCAATGGTGGATTAAGAACCCAACTGTGGCAGTTTGGACCTGAAGGTGCTGGGTTCAAATCCTGTCAGAGTCCAGTGCCTTAACCGCTAGGATACCACAGTCCCACAGTTTTACTTCACCAGTTAAATGTGCAAATCAGAGAGAAACTAGTGCAGAGACGGTTAAACATTCGGTGTTAAAACTGGAAATGCTGATCTGATGTGACCTATATGATGTACACATGATGGTAAAATCAGCTTAATCTTGCCACCATATGTACTATCTTTATTTTTGTCCACCGTGTGAAATGATTGCTTTTAATTTGAGTATTGCAGAACTATGTCAAGACAATGAAAGCAATACAAATGTCTACTGTTGTCTAATGTCTAATGCTGACACATTCAGACCCACTTAGATTTAAAGTGTAAGGACAGGTTTTAGTTGAATTTAGTTTATGTGGATTTACATTTATGGAATTTAGCAAACGCCCTTATCCAAAGTGACTTACAACTGATATGTTCTAACAATTCAAGCAATTGTGGGTTAAGGGCCTTGCTTAAGGAGCCAACTGTGGCAGCTTGGCAGAGATGGGATTTGAACCCGGGACCTTCGGGTCCAGAGTCCAGTGCCTTAACCGCTAGGCTACCACAGTCCCACTCGAAGAGGTGTACTCAGAGATTAGCTCTTTGAACTTATGACACACAAACTGCTGTGACAATTCTATAGTTAGATATTTAGCAGACAATCTGATTGATTCTTAATGTCATGTCACTAGCTACTGGATAGAACTGGTATGTAAATCCAATGTCGGGTGTGGTTTCCAGTATGACAGATCTGATCTTACACCTGGTTACTTACACCTGAAACAATCTTACAATCCAAGCAGTTGTTGGTTAAACCAGTTTAGGGGTTAAGCTACTAGGCTGTGGACGTGAAGGTCTCTTTCAGGCTGCCAAAGTTCGGTCCTTGTGCAAGGTTTTGAACTCACTTCTGCTTTGATTGTAAAACTGCGTCTGGTGTAAGTGTTGTCCCAACTATGTACACAATTATGTAGCAGCAGTACAATGCATAGAACCATACACGTATACGCAGCAGCTTCAGGCGAAGCTCGGATGAACCATCGCAATGGGGGAGTATGTTTTCAGTTATTTTGACAAAGGGTTGGTTTGGGAACTTTATAAATGCCCCTGGGATTTTCACAGTTTACGCTAAATGGTGCAATAAAGGAAACGAATCTAATAAGCCATAGTTCTGTGGACAGAAATAGATTGCTGAATGGCCAAACTGGTTCAAACTGTGAAGACAGTTCAAGACACTTGTTCAAGACAAGTGGAGGAGGTGTAATCGTGTGGCAAATTTATTTGCCACATTTTGGGCCATTCATAGCGATCAAGAACTAAACTGAGCTCTGAAATGTTCTTTCAAACCTGTCCACTACAATCACAGCAGCTGAAAATTAGTCAAAATACTCATTATCTGATTACCCAAGTGCATGTAAATTTGTTGATCAGATTACTGATCAAACAAAATTACAAAAATGTTGTGATTTTGTAATAAAGTTTAAAAATATCTAAAGTCTAAAAGTTATAAATGTAAACATACTCACAGTGCAAAGCAAACACTCCAGTGACATCTACAAATATATTCTACCTTGATTAGTATTATTGGAACCCACCCATGGTGACCAGGCCACCCATGTATCTGGCCATGCTCAGTTTGCAATGGTGATAATGAGTTCCTACGAGGTTTTAGGCCATGTGGCAGACATGGGATGAAAAGTGAGAGCTTATTTACTTAATTGCTTTCAATAATGACAAAGAAAGGTTTAGTGAAACTAGTGAGAACCATCACTGTTTGTAGTTTAGGATTTGTTGTGCAAGTGAAAGCACCTGAGAACACAGTGCAGGATATTTGCGGGTCTAGAATAAGTGTGAGACTGTGCCAAGCATTTGGTTAGTTTGAATGAAATACACTGTAGGGATGTCCGGTCATATGAATCTCTGTAACAGTGGCCCTTATTCATTAAAACTGAGACAAATGTGTTATATGAAAATGGATTATTATACATTGCAATCTGAAATGATCTGACACACCCCTTTAAATACCAGAGTCATGGTGTAAACAGCCGACTTAAAAAGTTAATCTTTTTCAGAGTTGGTGTGGATCCTGACCAAGATCTTCAGCCGTGTGGAGACAGCTTCCAGGTCCTACAAGGGGTAAGTTCAGTTCCCACTATGAGGCTGATTTATATGTATAATATCATTTGTGATTAGATGCAGAGAGAGGTTCAGCCAAGCTCTCTCAGGCTCACAGAAGTGTTGATATTCATAAATCATGCACTGCATCATGTCCACCAATGAGCCAATATGTTAAGTCCACTCACAGATAAAAACCTCTACCTTTTGGCATACAGCATGTTAAATGAAGAGCCAGTTTTTGTGCAGGAGTTGGCCTTGGTTTCAAGGTGTTTCAAGGAAAGTGTTGACCTGCAGATCAAATTTGCAGCGTTTACAAGAGGAACCTTCTGAGACACCATCTAAAACTGACCACAAACTTGAGTAATACCTTGCTGTTTTGATTGTATGCCTGAGATAATGAGTTTAACTGACAGTCTGACTGTAGCAATAATAAGAGAAACATCTAGGCCAGATCTTTTCAGTCTTTATTTATATATAAACTCATAGACTTTTATACTCTAACACATCACTTATATGTGATTTCACTTAATGAGTTAAATTAGTTCTTACTTAGAGCGTGAGAAACACTTAGTTCTTTGTCCAAATGAAGCATAACTATGGGTGAACTGGTGCACTGTAATTCTCGCAGATTTGTTTGTGCCTAATCAGCGAGTTATTTCTGAGTAGCATAATTCTAAAACCGATTAAAAAGTACTGGCACCTGAGGCGATAAACTATGCATAGTGACGCACTGCTGCTCTAATTATGAATTGGAAAAGAAAGGCAAAGTAAATAAAGAAAATTGCTTAGAGACTGAGCTCCTGATTTACTAAAATGACTTCAAAGGAGGCCTCACAACTTCAAGGTTTCCAGTTCGTTCCCGACCCTGGGCTCCGTCTGTTTAGAGTTTGCATGTTCTCCCAGTGTCTGCATGGATTTTTTTTCTCCTGGTACTCTAGTTTCCTCTCACATTCCAAAGACGTGTGTAAGGCTTACTGGTGTTTCCAAAGTGGAGTTACAATAACTATTTGTGAAGTTAACTAATGACTTCACAGTAATAAGATGAAGAAAATGATATAAAAATGAGTTTTTGTGTCTGTACTAAATGTCCATGATAACATTGTCCAGTTCAGATTTTAAAAGGTGAGCAATAGTGAATTCACTACTGCAGTGGCACACATTCAATACCCGGCCATGTAAGATATCACACAGGCACAATCAGCTAATTGCTTACCCCATCCAGAGTACACTTTTGCCTGTAACCAGTGAATTCCAGGGTTTGCTCCAAACTCTTTGCCATCCTGACCAGAATAAGTGGGATAAATATGGTGAGCATTAATAATTAAGCTCCTTGAGCTATAGTTAGCCTCATGGGTATTAGCTGTAATACATTCTTAAGCCTCCACTCATCCTAAACCCGCCAGTCCTGTTTAAGGATTTCAGTGTTGTAAGAGAGTTTTATATATATATATATATATAAATATATACCTGCCTTTAGAAGGTAAATTCAGCGTTTTAATTCGGCATGAGGTGATTTTCTTGTCAGTTAATGTGTCCCAAATCCAGTGCCTCCTTTTGACAGTTGCCTTTTGCCTTTCCAAATGTGATGACATCCTTTTTACACAACACTAATTTTGATTATGCTTCTCTACAAACCCCTCTGGAACATAAAACCAGCGACCCAAATTTATATGCCATTTCTCCAGGTGTGCAACCTTTTGACATAGAAAGATGCTGTTGATGGGGAATGTTTATGTAGAATAAAAATAAAAAATGCACAGATTGATTGGTCAGTGACTGGAGTCAGCTGGTTTTCAGTTGCTCAGCCATGACCAGTAACACTAGTCTATGGCCAAATTGGTTCAGACATGAACATTGAACTCCACTAATTTTGTGGTTTTGAAAGCAACATTTATGTTTACATTTTGAAATTGGTTCTAATTTGATACAGGGTTGCGTAGATACTTATATTGACTAATATCGTCGTTAAGTTTTTCAGCGATGCCTTGGATTTGCATTTGTGGTGAACTGACAAAAAGTTTCAAAAGTTGCATGGCAAGGACAAGGCTCGTCCTTTGGCAACATTCCAGTTAGTGGTAACAAATTTTCTTGGAAAATTGCCAGTGCAGACAACTATTAAGAGTTGGTGGAAAATCTCCTACAGGCATGTTAATAATGGTGCTATAATATGTCCTTAAAAATCATTTCTAACAAATCAGAGTTTGCATGTGTTTTCGGAACTAATTAAGTTCGACTTCTGAGGTTGCACTGTCTTCCTCTGCAAATGT
>JAUZSV010386084.1:0-11201 GCA_034780495.1 Parotocinclus cesarpintoi | reverse complement strand
AATACATCCCAAACATGTTCAATGTGATTCAGGTCTGGAGAACATGAAGGCCAGTCCATGAATATGATTCCTGCCTTCTGAAGCATTTTGTTGAAGAGATGGAGCCTTGCATCATCTTCCATGAAAATGCTCCAGCATAGGGGGCTACCACTATGGAGTGCAGGACCTTATCTTGCTATCTGACAGCAGTCAGCAATTATTTGAAACTGTCTCCACAACTCTTGATGCAATGCTGCGCCTACTCCTTCTTTACAAAAAGATTAAGTAGCGGTTATGTCTTGCTGTTGTGGGAGACTGGGGACATCCAGAAATATGCCAGCCTTTTATATAGTGCATTTTCACCAGTTAAAGTTCACCATCATCTCATTTGCATTATAGAACAACTTTCTTTGACTTGCCATTTGCCTTTCTTATGGTCTTGTTTAATTTAAAAAAGATCATTTGCTTCTTTTTAAATCACTTTGTATTCATTTGGAAATATCCCCTAATTTTTGTGAGCAGTGTAATTGTATTTAGATCAGTGGTTCTCAACCCAAACAGTTACATACAAGTTCAACTTACACATTGTAATCCAAATAAAACAACTTTTTATTGGACAAAATAAAAGAAAGTGGTAGATAAAGTTTATGAATTAATTATTACAAGTACACAATGCATCTTAAACCTGCCTTATTATTTAGTCTTGAAGTGCCCCCTTCCCTGCAATAGCTCCACACCACCCATAGGGGGAATGTTGAGAACCACTGACTTAGATTATGTATTGCTTTCAGCAAGTTAAAGATAATTTTGTAAGGTACAACTGGTTGTGTATTCACTACCTCCTAAACACAGAAAGCACTGTAACTTGCTGCCTCCAGACTCTTTGGTAAGGGTTTAAAATGTATTGTTTTATAACACAAGTAATTACAATCAAAATGTTAAAGCAATGCAGATATGAGAATATTTATTTTTTATAAATATTTTTTCATGTTACAGATCTCTTTCCTTGTGTACATTCCAAAAACCCATAAGCAATGGAGTCTGACCAGCTTCATTACTTTGGCTGTGCCTTCACTGTCTCTTTCTTTGATTGGTCACTGAAGTTTCCAGGAAACTTCAGAATGCACTATGAAGAGGCAAATGTCAAAGTCTAGGGAGCAATTATAGCGATGATGCTTACAAACTTTTGTATGTAGCCTTTGTTGGTAGTAATTTTAAATTGTAAACATTGCTTTGCCACTTAAGAGCCAATCAAAAGTTTTTGTAATGACTTGATGAAAATGTGTAGTTAAAAAAATAAATGTTTCAGTTTCAGAGGTCTTGTGTTTTAATTAAACAAATAATTTTACATGGCAACTGTTGTGAATTTTGACAATATGAAGACTATTAAACGAGGACACAATTTTAAAATATTGGGCCAGGTTGTTTGTGTACACAATAATGAAATGCTAACGTTGGTTATGTTTAGTTTTATACCATTTTATAAATTTGTAATCCCTCTTTTCCCACTTTCATTTCCCAAGACATTTTTTTTTAATGAGCTTCAGTTTGTCAAAATCACTTAAGCTAGGACGCTAATTCACAGACACATAACACTGACATTTCATAGTCTGTTGGACTACCAGCAGACTGTTAAAGTATACAAATCCAGTGTCAGGTGTAAAATTCTACATTTCCTGGGCCCACAGTTTGAGTGGACTCCTAGGTCTTAAAATTCAGCATATCTGCTTCCTTCACAAGTTGCAGGACTTTTTTCAGTTCCTAGAATTAAAAAATAATGAATGGGAGATTGTATTGTGAATGGGAGATTGTATACATTGTCCCACAGTTTCCCACCTCATTGTGGAGCTCAATCTTTAAGGAGAACCCAAACTCCTCTCATCCTCTTATTGACTGAGGATGCCTCACCATCATGGCCAAATTGACAGAAGCTTGTGCACCTCTGGACTCGAGTTTGCATTAAAAAGATAAATGGACTAAATGACTATTTTGAGACATGAAAAAACGTCCCATGATTTAGTGAAAAGTGCTTTTTATTTGATGATTTGTGCTGCTTTATGTATCGTTTTACGTGCTGCTGTTATAAAAAACAAACAAACATCAAAAGGCACTGATAATAGATTATTTCAGAAGTGAATATAACTGTAAATGTTACAAAAGTAAGGCCTTCACTATAGCAAGTTGCATCTGAGAGTAATGCAGATTCATGAATGCTTAAATTTTAGTTGTAGTAACGCCTAGTAAGCTGCAATATCATTAAGTGCTTCATTAACACATTCAAGCACTTTGCATTGCCAGAAAACACTTACAAAAAGACATTCTTCACTTTCTGTTTTCCACAGTCTTGACGAACTGTTGGATATCTTTTGCCATCAAGTCTGGTTCTTCCATTGCAGCAAAATGGCCACCTCTGGCCATCAGGGTGTAAGTCACAAGATTCTGGTACTTCTGTTTGGCCCATAGTTTAGGAGTATGCGTCAACTCATTTGGAAAAATGGCCAAAGCAGTTGGAACAATGACGGGCACCCTAAAGGTAGACAGAACAGACAAAAATAAATAAATACACTGTTTGGCAACAACTCACATTTTGTATTCACTTCAAGGAAATATAAAACTTTTCTTACTTGGAATGTGGCTGATTCAGACCTTGCCCTAAATTCTCCTTGTAGAAACGCATTGATGATACAATTGAACCACTTGTCCAGTAGATCATCACATTTGTCAATAGGTTATTCAGAGTGAACTTTCTGTAAGGGTAGCATATGTTGATAACATTTACTGATAAAAAATACATCATAAACCTAAAGCAAAATACACAATGTGTACCTTTCCAGCCCCCCATCCTCAAGATTAGTAAACTCCTGGTCAGTCCCGGTGGAAAACTTCTCTAGAATGTAGGCAGCCAGACCAACAGGAGAATCATTCAGTCCACATCCTACAAGAGTCCATTGTTACAGTTTCATCACATACTGACATCAATTCTTTATGTACATTATATGGACAAAAGCATGGGGGCATACTTCTTAATAACTAAATTCACAGGTTTCACAGGTGTATAAAATCAAGCACCTAGCCATATAGTCTGCCCGTACAAACATTCTTGTGAAAGAACGGGTCATTTTAAAGATCTCGCTGAATTTGAGTGTAACATGACAATATTGTAGCAAGTCAGTTTGCAAAATGCATTTAGGAACCACAAGAACTCTGTCAGGAACTGTCAGACTATGTAAATTTACATGGCAGAGTACTGACATAGTCCAAAAACATGGAGAGATACTGGCTTGTGATTGAATGATTAAATGTTTGTGTTAACAAGCCCATGTCATTGGAAGACCTCTTCACTCAAGCTTTTTGAACATTGAACGGTCCTTTTGAATGTGTGTGTGTGTGTGTGTGTGTGTGCGTATGTATGCATGTATATAGATACATATATACTAAACTTAAAACTCTCGTACCAGCGGTATCAGGTTTAGTGGCTTGTATATGCATGTATCCCGTCTCCTTTAAAGCATTTACCACTAACTTCTTCACACATGGGAAGAGTCTTTTTATATCATGTTCACTGAAGCCAAACAATGTGGGGAAGAACCATCCCAAAAGCAGGGATAACATTACAGTAAGGTTTGGCTTATCCGGTGGTGCAAAGTTGATATGCAGACCCTTTAGAGTTCTGGAAAAAAAAATAGAACAAATGTGTATTATGTTTTAGTCACTATCACATATGTAAGGAAAATGCAAAAAACTAAGTTGGTTAAATGAAACCATTGCTGCTGCAGAGCATTGATTTTATTACGAAGCCACGTGCAGAATGCAAACATTTTGTACAAATTACAAGGTTTAAAACAAATGGGTATTGGGAGCAAAATATGTGTAAGTATGAGTCAGAGTGGGGGAGCTGGAAAATTTCTCATCTACAAAAGGGCACGGCACAAAAAGATTGGGAACCAGTAGTATAATGTAAGATTGCTTTTGTACGTCACTCTGTTTGAGGATGCCTGCTTAAATGCTGTAAATGGTAATTCTCTCTAACTAAAAACAGGGTTAAAAGATGAATACATTAACAAAAACTTATGCTCCACCTTTCTACTTTCACTTGAACTCGAACTTCTAATGCATTGGTGTTCTTACCTATTTGGTGTACCACATGACTATAACTTACTTGGGCTCCAGCTGGGCCATGTTAGTAGCAATTAGATAACCCCAATCTCCTCCTTGAACGTAGAACTGGCAGAAACCAAGTCGCCGCATCAACTTATGAAACACTCGTGCCGCACATACAGAATCGAAGCCTAATTAAAAAACAAAACCAAATTAACTTGTTAAGAAGCTAATACAAATTGATTTACTCTTTGTCTTTACAGCAGCTGTAATCCTTGGTATGCTGTCATATAATTCCTAAAGTTCAGTTGGGACACCAGCAGGTTTAACAGCCTATGGGTGTGCAGGAGGATGTACTACAGGGTCACCAGCCTATGAATGTGCAGGATGCATAGACCCAGCTGCAACATATTTGGAATAACCAGTGTAGAGACGACAGAACAGGACTGAATTATGTAGTTCTAGTTAGCCATGGAGCTGCTGCATTCTGCACTAGTTGAAGTTTATTTTGAGATTTACTAGAGCATCCAGCATGTAAAACGTTAAAGTAATTCAACCTCGATGTTATAAATGCATGAACCAGTTTCTCAGCATCTTGAAAAGAAATGATATTTCTAAATTTAGCTACGTTACATAACTAAAATAAAGCAATAAGTCTGATGTTAATGTGCATGTAAAGGGAAAGATCCGAATAAAACGTATGTGATAAAGGTATCACACATAGGGTGGATAATAGTGGGCCTAGCACAGCCCCTCGAGGGACACCGTACTTTACTTTTAAGAGCTTAGAGCATTGATTATTTACATAAACAAACTGGTACTGGATTGTTGATAAATACACAGATTTAGCTTTGGTAAGGGCTGTTTATACTCTGTCATGCTATCCCTCCATGCCATCTTAAATACCTTCAAATTACTACAGCTCCACTTGCGTTCTAAACTCTGAGCTCTTTGCTTTAAAGTATGGGTATGGCCATTATACCAATGTGCTAGCATTTTTTTCTTGAATATATTTGACTCTATCAGAAGCAACTTGCTCCTGAAGCTGAATAGGGCAAAGTATGGATATATTGTTAATAAAAACCTGATCCAGAGCACTCGGGACCTAAGACTGCACCAAAGGTTCACCTTCCAACAAAAATAACCCTGAACTGAACTCAGTCTCATAAGGTCTGAATACTTATGTCACTGCAACAGTTTTTCCATTTCACTAAATTTCTAAAAAAAATTCTAACATTATTATAATTTAAACAGAAATATAATGATTACAAACCCTTTTTATGTGGGGCCTCTGAGAAGCCATAGCCAGGAATGGAAGGACAGATGACCTCAAAGGTAATGTCACCAGGGTTTGCCAGCTCCGTCAGTAAGGGTATAATATCGTAGAACTCATAAAAGGAACCAGGCCAGCCATGCACCATCATTAGAGGAACCCCCTGTGCACCATCAGGCAAGTTCTTGGGTTTTACATGAATGTAGTGAACATCAATACCTTAGAGGCATAGAAAAAAAGTTTTACAAATAAGAAATCAAACTGTGGCCACTAATCCAGAAAAGGTCATAATATATAATAAGTTATTTTTTATACCATATGAAATCACATACATTAAAACCAAATCGATCGTATCACAATGAGATACCCCTTTTCCAAATGTACCTCATTCCAGGAAGTTAGTTGGATAATAAAATTTAGTTCTCGTTCACATTTTTAATACAGTATATTTGCGACTGTGCAGTCTCACAGCTGTATCCTCTAGCACTAAATCACAATATAAAAGTAACACATTAGTTATAGTGAGTTAGTGGATCAGATAGCAGGTTTGGAATTACGAAGTGCCATACATTATACTGTGAATGTGGATATTGGGAATACAGATTGTAGGGTTCTGTCTCTAACAAATTATACACCACTTACAAAAATTAGGGCATATTTCCTTAAAGGCTATTTCATTTTGAAATATCCCCTAATGTTTGTGAGCAGCATATCTACCTTACACTAAGCACATTAATAGCCATCTTGGGGGCACCACAGTTTGAATATATAGTTTCTTGCTAAAGAGGTAATTGCTACAAACACTAAATATAGTAATAGTAAATATACACTCACCAGTCACTTCATTGGGTATACCTGTGCCATTGCTTGTTAACACAAATATCTACATATATCACATGGCTGCAACTCAAAGGCATGTAAGTGAATACCCACTGAACTTCTAAGCATCAGAATGGGGAAGAAAGATGATTTAAGTGACTTTGAATGTGGAATTGTTGATGGTCCAAGACAGTGGTCTGTGTAATTCAGAAACTTCTAATCTACTGGGATTTTCAGGGTCCGATGTTTACAGAGAACAGTCCAAAAAAGAGAAAATATTCAGTGAGTGGTAGTTCTCTGGGCAAAAAAGCCTTGTTGATGCCAGAGGGCTATGAACAATGGCCAGCTGGTTCAAATTAAAAGAGCCAACAGAAACTCACATAATCTCTTGTTAAATCTGAGATATGCAGAAGAGCATCTCTAAATGCAAAACACATCAAACCGTGAAGCAGATGGACTACTACAGCAGAAGACTATACCAAATGCCACTCCTGTCCATTAAGAACAGACAACAGAGGGTAAAGTTTGCACAAGTTAACCAAAATTAGACAACAAAAGATACTAAAAATGCTGCACAATCTTATGGTCTCAATTTCGGTAGCATTGTTAGAATTTACCGTAAATAGCATGGAAGCATGGATCCATCATGCCTTGTATCAATGATTCAGGCTGCTGTTGGTTGTATCATGGATATTTTCTTTGTACCCTTGGGGCCCTTAATATGGAATGAGCATTGTTTGAACACCACAGCCTTCCTAAGTAATGTTGCTGACGATGTATTCTGACTTCCAGAAGAATGACAAAGCTGAAGTCATGTCCAACAGTACTCAAACAGCTTGTACGGTCCCCAGATCTCAATCCAGTAGAGCGCCAGTAGTATGTAGCGGAACTGCATGATGCTATTGTGTATATATGGAGAAAATCTAAATGTGAATCTCTGAATGTTTCATGCACCTTGCTAATCTATGCCACAAAAGAAATTCAGCTACTTTTAACAGAAAAAAGGTCCAACCCTGTACAAGCAAGGTGTACCTAATAAAGTGGCTTGGTGTGTGTATATGCTATAATGTGTTGACCATTAAACACAACATAGTTGAGTTGTGGTTGAAAATGTACATTACATAAATATTATTTGCTTTTATTATTTGAGGTTGTGTGGTTATGCTAAGCTAATGATAACAGAATAATTGAATTGTTTTTTTTACCCATGGTGAAATACAGAAATTCAATGCAATTCACACCAGGTGCCATCACTCCTGAGTAGTATGCCCAGGAGTGATTTGAGGCACTGGAAGAGTAAGTTCACACTGCAGGTAAAAATGTCTCACTTCAAAATTTCTACTTGATATTCTGTGCTTATACCAATTATTTTAATGTTCTAAACTAAATTAATGTTTACTTACTACATTTCATACGTTTTATTCTAGTTTTTTGTGTTGTTACATTAATGTTGTTCGTGTAACAAAAAGATGGATAAGAAAGTTGAAGAGACAGAGGGTGGATCTGATGGAAAGGAGAAATAAAGATTAATTTATTAAAAAAAAAAAAAAAAAGCTGCTAAAGACTAAACTATGTTTGTATGTTCATTTATATATGTCACAGAGGAAACCTGACCCAAGGAGCATTGGAAACTTGGAAGCGTCTGTTGAGGTGGAACTCATTCACATTTACAATTTTACATTATTCATATACTTATATATACACATCTGGCAGACTTATGGGTGCCAGGAACTCACTTCTAGAATTAAATGGTGGCAGGAACCGAAAGCAGACCTCACCTCACAAGAGAACCAGGATCTCTACCTACTAACCTTAAGCTGCATAATGATATTATCTAATGTTTTGAAAAACCTTGATATCAAGGAATTTTTTGTTCACATTTCTTTTTCTCATGACGTTTTCTATTTCATCAATATTTAAATATTTAGCAATAGAAGCAGCACAATAACTCACCTTCAATTTTGGTCTTGAAATGGGGATACTGGTTCAGTTTGTCTACTTGCTTCCTCCAGTCAAAGTCATTCCTCCAATATGAAACAACCTTTTGTAGATATCTGTGGTTGAAGCCATAGTGAAACCGGCTGTCTTCTATGGGGGTGAAGGTGCGTGTCTGATCAATTCTACGATGCAAATCCTACAGACAAGGTATAGAACAGTACTTTAGCATCACAAGGCCCCTCTAGCATATTTAACTGTGATTTTTTTTAAACCACCAGTATTGGTACCAGTAGTTAGAACTACAAATGAGCTCCCAAAGATCTTCAGTCAAAAATGAATTAAAGAAAAAAAGAAACTGTTAGCTGTAATAATGCTGACATGAGACTGGGACAGATTGGCAAAAGACTGCTACTTATAGGGCTAGACGTTCATTCAGATCCGGAACACTTAAGTTGTTATTCTGGAATATAAATAAAACATTTAAATAAAATTGTCAGATTAACGTCTTAAATGTTCAGAATTTGAATCATTTCATAATCCTCAGAGATAATGAATAAGCATTTTGTAAAAATGGTTCATGTTTTTTTTTATTTTCAATTACATTTCAATTGAAACAAAGAACAAATTCTGATACTGCAGCTGTACATGTACAGTTCAAATCCTTAAAATTGTTCTCCTACTATTATTATATGAAAATAAGTCAATACATCATCACATACTAAAGTCCTCTGATAACAGCATTGACAAAATGTTTGGGAAAATGTTTTAGTATAGATTTGAACATATAGTTAGAAAGATGGAAGTAAAACAAAACAGATAAGATACAGATAGGATTGGTTTGTAGAAAATACAAACCATTCTAACACTGAACCAGATATACCAACTCAATCCTGCAACCTCTTAATCAAAATAGTCTATTGGTCTACTGTATTAAATAATATATATTTTAATATATCATTTGAGACCCTCAAAATAGCAGTCTCTGTATAGTGACATTTCTAAAACCCAGACTGAAACTTGATATGTTGCGTCTCTCAAGTGCAGCAGTACGTTGACTGGCCACAAAGGTTTCATTTTTGAAAAGAATGGAACTTTGGATACAGACCATAAGTTCTTAGGCATTGCAGGATCTAAAAGTTTCTTCACTACTAGCCCAATGGAAGGAAGTATTATTAATCAGTATTAATAGTCAATTTGTAATAAGTAATAAAAATCTTTCAGAAATAGAAATACACCCAGAGGGATAGAAGTTTGGTTTATTTTCCTAATCAATTCAAACGAGATACAAGGGGGGCTGATACTGGCTAAACAGGTGACAGGCTGGATACTGGACTTAAAAGCCATTACCTTATCAACAGAAGGTTGAAGTTGAAAAGTTGAGAAAGGTATTACAATCATTAACACATAACAAGATCATAAAGAATGGCTTGGTGAAGCAATTATATTTATAGTATCAAATAAAATCTCAGAAGAAAAATGTAAATAAGCAAAATAAGCAGACCGGAACTTTATTAATGCATTAAAAGTGGATCGACCCTCTAAAATGTAAAGGCGGTGCACTTAAAACAGTAACTCTTCTGTCCATTTTGACCAGATGAAAAAGGATATATGTTCATGCATCAAAAGGATTTGGGTGCCAACATCCTGCCAGTCCATTGTTTGCACCCCCTCTCCCTCGTCCTTTTTGGACAGCTCTCTTTAGGGAAATACCGCTGCTGGTGTACCACACGCCTGGTTGTTTAGGAGATGGCCACCATATCAATTTTTCTCTTGTAAAAATCACTCGGACCTATACTCCTGAACATTTCTCTGACTATTCACGTACTATGTAACATATCCCAGTGCTGTCGTGCTATGTGCTGTTGAAATGAGATATTCGGCGTTATTTGTTATTCTGCCTGTGCATGGTTTTAATATTTTGTCTGATTGGTGGACTTATTGGACTTTATATATAAAGCATTTTGAACCTGTGACTCATAAAATATATGAATGACCATACTGATCAATGGAGTCATTCAGTTGCAAGACTAAAATGCCAGTATACACACATAGCATAACACAGATAATGTTATTTAGTAAATTATTCTAAAAAATTATTCTCTTTACCTTGATCTCTTCTTCTGTTGTCTCCACTTGGAATGGTCTAATGCTGTCATCCTCAGGAATTTCCAAAGGAGTTCCCACTCCCCACCAGCCATCTTCTGTCTTTAAGCATGCTGGGGTTTTCTTCAAAAACACAAGAAGAAGCAGTGCTCCCAACACCACTGCTACTGCCAACTCCACATACATGATGTTAGTATCTGACAGAAATGTAAAAACCCTTTGTTTATAAATACTTGTGAAAAACTGTTTCTACACTCACTGACTGTTTTATCAGTTTCATTTATGATACAGATGCACTTTGTACTTATACAATTACAGACCTTAGTCCATCTGTTTCTCTACATAGTTTGTTAATCCTCTTTGCTGTTCTCTAATGGCAAGGATCACTGCACTGCAGCAAAACTGATGTGGTGATGGTGTTTGTGTTTGTGTTGTGCTGTTACGAGTGGATCAAACACAGCAGTGCCGCTGTTACTTTTACACACCTCAGTGTCACTGCTAGACTGAAAATAGTACACCTACATAAAATGTCCAGGTACCTAGCCTGTAGGCAGCATCCTGTGAGCACTGATGAAGGATTTGAGGATGACTAACACAAACTGTGCAACAACAGATAAGCTACTCTTTCTTATTTTACGTCCACACGAAGTAAGTGCAGAGTACATGAAGACACTGCTTAAAACCTTAAACACCATTTTTGTGTCTGATTCATCAATTCATCTTAGTTTTTAAATGACTGTTAGGTATCCCTGTTAACAGTGTTGTGCCAGTTCACAGCTTTTCTGAACTAGTTCAAGATCAGTTTATACATGCTCAAAGTGAACAGTTCACGTTCAAAGTTCACAATTTTAATTCTGAACTACTTCAAAGTTCAGTTCATTTTACTTTTTTCGTGAGATATTCAAATAAATACTTTTTTTTCACACTACAAGCTAGAAATCACTATACGTTCTTTGAAACTGCTCATTGTAGACATTTGCTCATGACACTG
>JAUZSV010386001.1:0-11202 GCA_034780495.1 Parotocinclus cesarpintoi | reverse complement strand
AAATCATTAGGGAATGACTCATTTCATTTCAGAAACAAACAACTTTTGAAAATTTGTTGACCAGTGTTATCAAGCCTTTGCTCTCCCTGCAACAGATACCTGACTAAACAGACATAATGGTAGACAAATGCATAAGAGATCACTATGTTTAAAGTATCTTGTTGTTGAACTGAAGAAATTGTATTGTTTTGTTTAATTTTCATAGATTTAGTTACTCAGGAAGTAGGCTACTATCACTGGGACCAATTATGTAACTGTGTGATGTGCAACACAACCAGAAGATGTTGTCAGGATTTCAACTGTTCACTATGGTGGTGGTCTAGCTAATACTATATCATCGCTCGAGCAACACAAATTACTTTTAGATCATTTGAAATATAGAACAATAAACTGCACAAAATGTGATTTCTAAATTGGTTTTATGCTTTGATAATGTGGCTTGATTGTCACCCAAGTTGCAAAAGTAATAGTCTGCCTAAAATAAAAACATATACCCACACTTTTCATGTTGAAGATTTTGATAAAACGTGGCTTTTTTAAAAATTGTGGCTATAGTTTGAGAGCCTTTCCCCTGTTTCAGCATGATAATGGCCCTCCATGAGAGGACTATAAAGAATTGGGGGGGGGGTGTAATGTGGAGCTACTTGACTGTGCTGCCAGATACACAACCATACCAATTAAACACCTTTGGAATGAATTAAAATGCCGACTTTGAGTCAGGCCTTACCAATCTATGCTAGAGCCCGACCTCAACAATGCTCTTGTGGCTGAATGAAAGCAAACTCCTAGTCATTTCCCAAACAGAAAGCTTTCCCAAAATAGTGGTGATTGTTTTATGACAGCAGAAGAGATCCACTTATATTAATGCCCGTGGATTTGTATGCGGTGTGTGGAAAATCAAAAGTGATGCTTTGACAATGGAGAACTCTGTGTGAATATATCCCAAGGAGCTGACACTTCAGTCCTGTGCACAGAGCCTTATTAAAGATAAATTTAACCTAATTACACATGCCTACCCCACAACGTCTCTGGGAAACTCACATACAGAGGACCTGATTAAAAACATATGCTGATTCTGGGTCCAAAACTACACCGTAATGCTCATGTTTTTTCTTTATTCCTTTCTTTCTGGCAAAATAATTTATCATTCATGTTCTCTTTTTTACTACATAAATGTGAAGTCCCTTCACAGATATTTTATATGTTTTTATCCCTCACGTTTCATATTTTCTCCAGTTGATCTCTTAATCCACCTCTTTTTCTGGCAGCTTACTCTGCCACATTTGGATCTTGGCTCCATGACAAAGATGACTGTGCATAATCTACGAAAGAAGAAAGGTTGAGAGATAAAGGCAGTAAAGACAAAGAAAGACGTCAAACATTTAAGACAAACTCTGTTTTGGTATTCATAAAGCACCCTGAGAATGTGTGCTTATGTTGCAATAAAACATGGAGGAATATTATTCAGCTGAGATTTGATGTGAACTTCAGGCCAGTTTTGGGCTGTCACGATGACATAATGAAAACGCTAACACTGCCAAAGGAGACACATTCTGCTTCGCTGAAACTAAATGCTTGACATGCTTATAAGTGGTGCAGTCACAGTAAACCCACTGCATCAGACATTACTACACCGCTGCAGCCCATATAAAGACATTATAGAAGGTTGATTTAACATGACCCACTCAAAAACAAATGAAACAATAACATGCAGTATACAAGACTATAGACTGCCCAAGAAAACACTGTGACCACACTGTGACTCCCAGAGCAATTAAAGAAGAAAAACTATACTGCTTGCAAAAATTAGGGGATATTTCAAAATGAATTATCACATAATTAAATATCCCCCATTTTTTGTGAGCAGTGTAATTAAATTAAACAAGTGAAATGGATGTGACTTCTGTAGTCATATTCCAAAAGAGTAAATTAACTCTTAAACTAGTTGCTCTAAAATGATCATTAACAAAACATCTTCCAGGATTAAAGTGTGCCAAAACAAATACAGCTTTTCAGTGAATGTTCATCTTTTTCCAGTCTCTCTCTTTATGTCTGGATGTGTTGCTGGGATGTGTCGTTATGGAGAGTAGTAACAGGTTTTCCATCTCATCGTCTTTATGTTTACTCTATCACTGACATGGCTAACAAATACTACACTGATGTAATAGGAAATTCTAAAGAGTTTATGTGGTCAGGTTTTAGAGAGAATCTGGCAAAAAAACTGGCCACAATGGAAGTGACACTTGATTTACCCATTAAAGCTAAGAGAAACCATTAAAGACCATTATGACTGTAATGTGGTTACAACGGGTATTGCTGCAATGTGTTTTAAATATGCATTGAACAATATGTTTTTGAACTGTTTATAGATGACCTAAAGAGATTGTGGTTATGCTTTGGTTTTAAATAAACTGTCAAAAAGCCACTCAAATTCTGTCACGCAGCCACGTCCTATTTAAGACTTATTTAAGACTCTTCAGAAATGCCTTTAAGAGCTAAGACTAAGCTCTGAAATGTTGCATGGTTATCAGAGCAGAGGTACTTGCAGACTGTCCAACAAATAATGGGGTAGGCAGTAGATAAACTGTAGACAGAAATGACACACAGTCTCTTCAGTCTGTGTGGTTTCTTGATATCTTTGCAGAGGACTATTGTGAGGACTATGAATAGGACCCTTTCAAACAAGCAATTTGTTCATCTAAATCACTCGGAAATAATCAGGAAGTATTTTATACGTACAAAAGCCAAGTTTAAATCCCAGGAAGAGCGATGCCACAAACGAACAGGAGGAAATCTAGTATAAATCAGGTAAATTATAATGTGAACAGAAAAAGAAATCTTGATGGACTGTTTATCCTCCATCTTACATTTGCATAACAAAGTAATAACAGGATGAGAAGAAAAAACAGAAGACATATGAGTGAAAATTCCTGTTTTCAGTCCATTTATTTTGGCCTGAGTCTATTCCAGGATTCGGTATATTGCAAGGCCTTGTAACCATGGCCTGACCCTTTTGTAACAAATCAAAACTGGGTTTCTAACAATGTTTCTAATGAACTCTTTCTAGTGTCTGTCTCTTATCTTCAAGTTACCAGAGTTGTGTGGGAAATATAGTGAAAAATAGAACAAGCTTTTTACTAAATACATTTACTAGGCATGCTGCACTCTTTTATACTATGCAGCGAGAAAAATAATTGCATGTAACTGGACATAAATGTACAAACTCTGTTTCTGATTTTAAAAGTAACTCTTCCAATCTGCCTTGGCCTCTCCTCTAATGTGCTTTTCTGTCCATCTAAACTTTCTTCATTGGTAGCACTGACACTCAACCCTGACCTTCCTGTTCACAGGTCATCCCTCACACTTCTTAGCAATTTCCTTCTCCAATTACTTTCCCCTTAGCCCTTGGAGATTCACTTACTTACTTCAGTGTCAAGCGTCTGCTAGCCAAGTGTCTAATCTGTAAAAAAGTTTTAATCCAGAGCTGGTGTGACCCAAATCATTTACTTCCATAAGGTACCTGACAAGCATTTACAGTATGAAAAGAGAATTACCAGACAATTCCACTGAAGAATGCTGATGATGTCAAGCTGATACAATATAGTTAATACATTTAATGATTTAGGTTTCTTTTATGTCACATCCCAGACTGTATTACTGCAAATGTCATGACCCTACACATTGTTGTGCTACTTGATTTTCATACAAGTCACAGAACAGGCATGTAACAACGTTTTTTTTCTTCACAACATGTTTATGGAAGTGTAAAAATCTTTAAAAAGTTCCACTTTGTGTGCAAATGTTTATGAGTTCATTATCAGGAACAAAACTGAACAATATTAGTGCTCATAGCAGAATTTCAATTACTGTTACCCATCTGCTTTTGCACATTGCTAAGAGGGCTATTGCTAGATGGATGACCATATTAGAATTGATGGTTTAAATGTGAAGCATTTTATCTAGATAAGGGAAACCACTACATTCCAGCATAAACTCTCACCTATACCTGCTTGATCCAGCCAGATCATACATAAATCAGTGCCAATACAAGAAATACCTGTAAAAATTACAGTATTTTACTGGGATGCCACACAAGTCTGGTGTCCACTGCATTTCCTTTTCTTTAGGATTAACATATGATTAATACTTATTTGATTTAATTAATACAATGATTATGTTTTTCTAATGAGGGTTGTGTGATCTATAGTTATTGGAATTGAATTTCAGATTGAATCTAATGACATCAGTAAAAAATAATTTGTGTAACTGAACAGGATTCCTAGTTCTCCCAGCCAGAACACACTAATCAGTTTGGCATGAGGAATTTTGCCAACATTGCATGGAACAATTAGATAAATTGTGAGAGAGTTTGTCATGTGGGATTTTCCTAATACACAAACTTTATACCAACCTTTTGACCTTTAACCTATGATGGTTCGACAAAGTTATTTACAAGACATCCCAGATATTTAATGTCTTGGAAACATGAACATAATGACATTTTAATTATACTTCACAATGTTTAATTGCACATAGTGACATATTGACATACATAATGCATGCAAAGGACATAATAAGACACATATGGTGGGAGTTGTGAAATAGTCCCAGTTGGGGTGGCAGGGATGTGGTGGTTATGTCACCAAGGAATCTGGGCTTGAAGGGAACACGCTGACCTGTCCGCTGTGTACTTGGCAATTGTATGATGCTCAGCGATCACATCCTTCTCTAATTACTTTGTGTGGGAACAATATAATCAACTTACCAGTACTATTTATTGCCTGCATTTCCTTACTACTCAATTTAAGTAAAAAAAGAAAAACTTCTACTACATTAAATGTTAATGTTAGTACTTTAAAGGACAACTCCAAAAAATATTTAAAATATTTATTGCTTTCCACTTTATTAGGTTTTTCTGTTCAAATGCTTTTTAACACAAAATTTCTATTATTACTGTTTTTATTTGTAATTCATTTACTAAATCACATCAGACACCTACAAAGCAGGCTTAAGATCTCATTCCTATGCACTTTAAACCCAATTTGTACCTCAACCCATGTGACCCTAATGACTCGACTGATGGCAGGGTGGGGCAATGTTTCGCAGATAGGTCACACCTTGGCCCCTCTAATCCTAATGACTCATGACATGATTCATGTATTGAACCACCTCCAAGGTGACAACCTTACTAGAGGTCAAATAACTGGGACTTCCCCATCAACTTCTAGACCCTAAGGCCTCTGAAGCCTTCCAGATGAGAGGAGAAACATCTTTAAGAACCAATAATTAGTCCAGTTGCCTTCAAATCAAACACTCAAGTCAAGCAAATGCTTTATTAATGTTATAAAAAAGTGTGTGATTAACGTTAATAAATATCTCAATATCTGACAGTCCTAATATACAGTTCTTACATATGGACAATTAATAAAAACTAAGTACCGTACATATACAATACATTCCAGCCTGGCCAAAAATGTGATCCAAGCAGAAACAAACACCCACTTTCACTCATAGTGCTTTTCCACCATTATTGTGTTGCTGCCTAAGCTTCCATGCTTCCATGCTTTTTAAGTGTTGAATTCAGCTCTACGGTCAGCTGGTCTGGAACAGAGGCCCACCGACATCAGAACATGAGGTCAGTTACCTCATAGCAACTACATAAACCAACACCACCGCTATTGAAAAAAAATATGTGAATAGAACAGACAATTTTGAAGACTCTAGATGATTTGAATAACAATGACATCTTAGCAGTGTGTAAGGATTAATATAATACTTCAATAATACCTGCAAATAATAATCCCTCTTGGTTGTTCAACTTGTAATGCAGTGTGTTCTACAAAATAAAATAAAATAAAAAAAATGTGTTACATAATAGCTGTTTATCTGGGCAGGATGGGGCGGAGGAACAGGGCTACCAGAGATAAAGAAGAAACTTTATACTCACAGGGCGGGTGGGTATACAGTGTGTTAAATATAGCATTTTATTTCATTTTATTTTAATCAAATCAACCAGACAAAAGCAAATGAAAAATGTCTGAAGCCTGTCATATGTGAATAGATCCTGTGTGGGGACAGAGGAACAACCCATTCTAGAACTAAACCTGTATGTATAGAGAGCTATAAAAATATGTAAAGGTAAAGCTTAAATAACAACCTTCTCTTTCATTCCATAACAAAAGTTCAGATTGGGGAGGATTTAGCAAGGCTCACTAAGCAAAGCAGCGCTTTGATTGTTGTTTCAGTTATAAGTTTGCTATAGGTTAACATAGATTAACAAAGGACCTTTTATATCTAAAGTACAAATTACAGATTTCATGTACAGTATATTTATTTAAACATCACATCAGCATCAATGTCCATCACACTAGTTAGAAACACTCACATAAAACAATTTAGAGTGACATAATCCTTATCTTTATTTGGGGGGAAACTGGAGCACACAGAGTAACCCCACAAAGTGTTGGGGAAAGTGCCACTCCAAGTACACATAGACTATGACTCATTTTAAAGTTGAGTGTTAAGTATATCACTCACTAATGGTGACCTACTCAATCTAGATGACTAAAAACCCAATCCACAGATTGAGGTAAACCGCAATAATGCTCCATTCAGAAAGCTAGCTACCTGACGGGAAGAAAAATGGTAGGACCTAATTCATGAATAACTGAACCCAAAATGAATAACTGAAATAGCTTATCTTATATTTCCAGAAATCCTTCATCATTTCATATGCCACTGTAAACGTTGGACCCAGTTTGCCTTTGCTTTTGCAGCATTGTTTTTGATTAATTTCTAATATAGACACTGATTTCCAGCTGCAGAGCACTTGTTCTGAAAGCATATCTATGTCAAAAGTAACCAGACATCCAGAATTTTCTTACTTATAAACTACTGTTAACTTTGGAACCAACTTCTCCCTGGGTTTATTTAACTGCACTGGACGGATTTCTTGTATTGGCACTGATTTATGTATGATCTGGCTGGATCTGACATTCCAAATCCTAAAGGGACCAAATTGGCTATGTGCTTCACAGTTTCATGCATGCTGATAATGAACAGACCCTATAGAGAGTGAGATGGAGTCCCCCACAATGACCACCACAAAAACATTTGATCAAATAACTAATGACACCTATGACCCCTCACACAAAGTGTTACCATGTGGCTGACTAATTATTTCTAGAAAGAGAAATAAAAATTGAATTAATACTACAATAACATTTATCTTTAGTATATTTTCGGTCATGATACCAAAACTAATAAGTAGTTGTGCTGACGCAACATATTCACATTAAATTAATTCAACTGAATTCAAATGAATCATATTTCAGAAGCTTTTTGTAGCAGTTAAGTTGAGCTTTTTGTCACAATTAGTTAAATTAGGTTAATAGCATAATGTGAATTCATATCTGAACACCGTATAAAATAAATACTATTTTACTCATACTTTATGGGTAAATAGCTTCTTGCTCATAATAGAATACACAGCATTCAATAACACCACAGAAACACACAAAACACAAAGCCACACATTAATGTATATTCCTCATTTAAGCAAGGTGTTTAAGATACTAAAAAGCAGAAATTCTAAAAGTCTGCTTGGTAAGAACATAAGAAAACTTTTAAATCTTGACTTATGCTTGAAAAGCCAGGAGCATGTAAGGCATATTAGTAGGTTAAGACATTAGCTTTCCTCAGACAAGAGGGCAACAGTTAATTCGCACCATGTAATCAATTTGTGGCAGTCCCAACTTACAACTTACAGCACTTAAAGGGTCTGGCGCCACAACCGTATTAAAGGCTTGCAGAATGCATGTGTCATGCAGGTTTTAACTTGTCCTTTAACGACTGTCCTCCAGAACACAAAGGAGAAGAGGTAATGTCCTCGTCCTTGATTTCTGCCGACCTTCTCCAGCCGATGAGATCAGCCTAGCACCCCTCCATCTCTCCACCACCACTTTGTTTCCTTCTCTCTTGTTGTCCCTCTACTTTTCCCCTGTATTTCAACAACCCTTCAAAATTGCCACTTCCTCTTTCCTGTTTTCTAGTGTTTGAACTTTACCACATCTGGATTTCTTTTCTACTCTTCCACTTGAAACTGCCACCAGAGTCTTTATTTCTTCTCTTGCTTCATCAATTGACCTGTTATAGCTTCTCTCCACCAGACCAAGAACTGCACTCTGGCTGTCAGATGCACTGCGTGGGTCTCGGATAGAGCTTAGAGCTGTTGAGAGAATATGGGAGAAGTCCAAGCTTGATGCAGATCTTCAGTACTATTGCTCTCCCTTCCACACTCTCATCTCCTTCTGAGTCACCTTATTTAACTGCCAATAGCTGTGCCATCTGTCATTAATAGTCGTTAATGTTGATGCAAAGTTAAATAACCAAATTTTAAAAGTACATAAACAAATTGTCTCACCCAGCTTATGAAGCTGACATTACTTACACTCACTGTGCTGTAAACACATGGCTGCTAAATACAGCAAGATGTTAAAGAATTTACAGATGTTAATTGAATTAAATTCAAGAATGTGCTCCATAGTTGCACACTTTTTTGAGTTTCCAGGATGGATGTGAATGTATTTTTGTTTCAGTCTTGCCTAAACTACACGTTTCTGGTTTGACATGTATATGCTTATTTCATATGTTATTAGAGCTGCTTATAAGCCCAGTCACACAAGTCTTTTGACCACTAATTTCAGTGAAATTTACTGCATCATGGAATTAAGGTGTTAAGAACTTATACAGCTGAAATATTTATATTTAGGCTATTAATGAATATTCCAATTGCTTTATAGCATTGCAGCATACCAGTAGGTAGGAAGTCAATACTTCAGTAGCGTGCAGGCGAGAGGGTTTATATAATAAGCCCAGACCTAATACAAGTTTTGCAAAAAGAAGAGATATTACAGATTACAGTTGCTTTGATGTCATGGTCTAACTGTGTTGCTGAATCTTTCTATGGAAGCAAACTCTACAGGAGCAGATTGTAGTTGTAATTTAATATGATAATGTAATTTGTAAGCTATGTTTCTCACTTCGAAAGATTCAGCAATACTAAATTGCAGTATCTGAAATACAGCAGATATCTGAGCAACTTTGACCTGTAATATGTTTTTATTGCAATATTTGTATTAGGTCTGGAATTATTACATAAACTCTCCTGTCTGTAAACTACTGTAGTAGTACTGTACTGTGTACTGAAGTACTGACTTTATATATACTGTTATGCTGCATTGTGTTATAAATCCCGTTCCTGACTCTCTCCCTCTCTCGCACTCCCTCAGCCCCGCTTTCTAATCAGCGCGAGTTTTCCTTCCTCATCTACCAGGTGTGGCTCATTATTTCCGGTTTCTATCTCTCTCTTTATAAGGCTTTCCGTTTTGCTGCTCGAGTCCGAATTATTGTTTTGCTCTTTTGCGATATACCGAGCATTATCCCTGTGATATGTCTTCTACTGCCTTTTCTCCTCCTCTACGTAGGTTTATTCCGTGTTTATTCTCTGTCGGGTGAGTGTGTGCGCGTTTGACTGGTACTAGTGTGTTTATAGTAGTCTGTGTTAATCCCTGTGTGCTTCCTCTCACCCTTTTCCTCCTCCTTCCCGTTTTCCCTTTAGCTTTAGGTCTTTGTGGCTGTGTGTGTGTATGTGTGCGCTGTCCGTGTCCATTTATTGTCGCTCCAGTGTTTTGTTTGTCGATAGCCCTAGGTCTCACACTCCTTTTCCCTTTACCTTTTCGCTGTGTGTTCGGAGCATTTTCAGTTCCTGTGTGTGTTCCCAGGTGGTTGGTTCTTGGTTGGCTGGGGTTGAGTTAGATCTCACCCTAGCCCGCCCATCTGGCGCATCCCTGCCTGGGTACGTATTGTTTGTCTCGTCCACTAACATTTCCACTTCCGCTACTAACGTCTTCTCCCTGGGTGAACTAACGCTTTCTCCCTATCTCCCCACTAACACTCTCGCTATCTCCCTGTCCCTCCCTCTCCCTCATCCTCTCTCTCTGGGCGCTCTTGGTCCCGTCCGGTCACCGCCTCGTTCAGTATTTAGTATTTAGTGTCTCCAGTTCCCCTGTTTTATCGTCTCTGTTTTTCTCGCTGTCCTTTTGCTGTCGTAGTGTTGGTTATTTTGTTCCAGTTCCTACCAAGCATTAGTTTAGCCATCTCCTCTCCTCCTGTAGTCGTCAGTGTAGCGTTTTCCTTTCCAGTGTTTCACTTTCTGTCTATACCTCTGTTTTTATTTTGTTCGTTTGCTCGGTGTGTTCTCTGCTCTGTGTCCCCCATCCAGGGCTCCAGCTCAACCCTGGTTACAGCAGCTTTAGCTCCACATTGCTCCTCCTGCCTTTTGCCTCCCATCGCTCTTGGCTTATTACCGCTGCTTATATCATTCAATAAAACCTCATTGTTCTGCATCTCCGTCTCCTGTCTCCTCCATAGAGATAGTTCTGACAATCCTTCAGATTGATTTATTCATGACGTTCCATTAGAGCCAAAAATATGCAGACTGTATTTGTACCGTCTCTTCCTCAGTTTTTTACTGATTATATTTAGATGAATGTGTGTGTGTGTGTGTAAGTGTGTGCGTTATACTCACTGTATTGGTTTTTGTCATCGTTCTCATCTTGTTGCTCTGCAGCAGGAGGGTTCAGTGCCCAGTGCAGATTACTCCTAAATTCCTGCTGATCCTCTGTATGGATCAACTCAAACACACACTGGTGCAGAACATCTGTCTGTTAGAGATAGGGAGATGTTGTGTGTTTACATAGTAATTTATACTATTAGCATAATTCATAGTTTTTCCTGTCATGTAATTTGTGTTTGTGGTAGTGGTTCTTGTGCTGCAGCACCGTGGTGCATTGGTAAATGCTGTTGCCTCATGAGTTTGCATGTCCTCTTCGTCTCCACGTCGGTTTACTCCGTGTACTTTAGTTTTCTCCCAAAGTCCAAAGACATGCAGTAGGTTAATTGATTACCATAAATTGTCCCAACCTGAGTGCATATATATACTGGTATTGATGTAACCATGTGTGTGTCACTGAAATGGCAATTGATGCTGAAAGTGATATAAATCAAATAAAAATACATAATACAGTCGATTCCGGTTAATGGGACTACATCGGGACGCAATCGATTTGGTCCTAATAACCGGCTGGTCCGATTAAATGAACATGCCCTATGTTACAAGACGGGACGTGCTATGTAACATAT
>JAUZSV010386000.1:0-18965 GCA_034780495.1 Parotocinclus cesarpintoi | reverse complement strand
TGTCTTAAAGCACTTTTGTAAGTCGCTCTGGATAAGGGCGTCTGCTAAATACTGTAAATGTAAATGTAAATGTAATGTATTTGGTGTACACTATTAAGGGAACTTAAGCAACTTTAGGCCTACATCTGTTATTTCAACTGCTGATGTACTTACAGTGTTTTGTTCTTGTACATCCAGACACAGTTATTCATTCAGTTCTTTCACCCTGGCTAGAGCTATCCAGTTGGTAATCTTCTCTGAAGGTACTACTGGACATATTTTTTTATATATATAAGTATTTGCACAAGTGTTCTCTGTTTCTTAAAACAACTATAGACCGAGGTTCTTTCTTCAGAAGACCATTTCATTTTGTTCCTTTTTGAATCCACAATGTAAGTAAACTACACTGCAGTACATGCCTTGCAATCAAATGAAATGTACAAGCTACATTATACAGAATAATAGGTTTCAGCTGTGCTAACACATTTACAAAGAGCTCTCTAATAACCCATTATAATTTATTGGCATTAGTACTGGCTGCTGAAAATGGGAATATACAGCCAATATCTGAAAAATTCATAATCAGTCATTTCAAGCAAAAGAGTCATTAGCAATATTATTATTTATATCAACACTATATTTAATTACTATTTCATTATTATCCAGTAAACTTGGATAAACTCTTGGGAATTTACATGTAATGCAATCTATAAGAAATTCTAATTTCACCATTTGTGCTCACATATTATTTTTTGCATAATGTGCTGTGCTGTGTATAAAAATGGAGAATAAATAAACCTCAGAAGCAACAAACTGTGGCGGCGATGGTTCTGTGTGGGTGTATTTCCAGTCATGTTTGTGTACTGAGACTGATGAGAATGTGCCAGTCAACACATCTTGCTTCTATTGGATTTGGCTGTTGTTTGCTGAACTGAGTTCTGTGGCTGTTCCCTGCATCCTCCACTTGAAAGGGAGAGGAAATGTGTGTGTTTGTTTGTGTGTGTATGTGTGTGTTTGGGGGAGGGGTTAAGTTTATATATCATTGTGGGGACCAAATGTGCCTAAAAGGATAGAAAGATCTGACTTTTTTTTGTAAGAACACACTTTTCCTTGTGAGGATCAGCAAAATATCCATCCAGTGCAAACAGCTTTTTAAAATAAAACTGCAACTTTTTTAGGAACACCATAGCAAAAAATACTTTAGGTTAGTAAGGGTTAGAAGTATGTCGGATTAATTATCTGTAGTAATATGATGTCAATGGAAAGTCCTCATAATGATAGAATTGTAAACTTATTTGTGCATCTGTGTTTGGGAGAGAGAAAGTAAGTAATGTATCATGACGAAGTAAATTCTATTATGATTTGGGGCATTTTAATTGCTGAGAAAACTTACTTTCTCATGCATGACTGACCATGGTTCCCAATAATGACACAGCACTAAAGGAAGCAATGTATTATAACAAATCACTTATTTCTTCATCACTACACAAACATGAACTAAAGGCACAATTTCACCACAGATCATCAAAAGACTGCTCTGTGGTCTTCCCTAAATGTTGGACAATGACAAATAGATGTGGTTGACAAGCAAAATGTGTTTATTCATAATCAAAAACGTGTGTGGTATGCTTAATGGTCTTCTCAAGAAACCATGTCCTGCAGTTGTTGTTCAGTTTGTAAGCTATATAAATATTTTTTTTATTAAAAACAATACTATGCACAATGGCAAATAAAAATCAGACACTTGAGTGGCTTTTCACATTATAGTTTATTACAGAGTTTTATAAAATTGCCAAGTACATTTAAGAATCATTGTAACAAAAAAGAGAACAGGGGAGAAAAAACATTCATATTATAACTACATGAAGTGTGGATTTGTAATAGAAATAAAATATTACACCAATCAGCCATGACATTTAAACCACTGACCGGTGAAGAGAATATGCTCTGGCCAATGTTCTGCTGGAAAACCTTTGGTCCTGGCATTCATGAGTGTTACTTCAACCAACCTCATCATGGTCTTCCCTAATGGCAGTAAAATCTTTCAGCAGGATAATGCTCCCATATTCATATATTCAAGGTGTTTAAGGTGTTGATTTGGCCTCCAAATTGTCCAGACCATCCCAGAATTAAAGGATCTGCTGTTACGTCTTGGTGGTGCATACCACAGGACATCTTCAGTGGAGTATATGACTTGATGGGCAAAGGGGGCTTACACAATGTAAGGCAGGTGGCTTAAATGTTATGGCAGGTCGGTGTATATACAGACACAAACTCAACAATCAACATGTAGTTGCATGGTACACAATATAAACATACCCCACAAGTGCTTCTGTGTTTATTAATATTAACTAAATGCAATGATGGTAATATTGATAACAAAATCATTACAAAAAAGAGAAAACCATATTAACATTTAAACAATATAACTGCCATTTGTGTCATTCTAAATACAACAATATTTACCAACAAACTTTACTTTATACTAGAACTCTATTCTGAAATATAGCAAAAATAACAATTCAAATAATATTTATTACATTAATAATACATTAATATTAAAAGTAATAATATTACAATATTAGACAATGCAAATAGGCGTTACCAATGGCTTTCTAAAATGATTTCCCAGTCACTCTTTGCTTCAACAGAACATAAAGAACAGGCAAATATCACTACTACTACTGTAGCTATCTACTTCCCGTTAGAAAGCGGTCAGTTTGAAGCAGCAGACTTTAATTAAATTCATTCCTTTATTACGTGAAACAGAAAGATCAGTGGCATGTTTTATTTTTTCAATAGTCCATTGTAATATTTGTGGAAAAAGGGATAAAGGTACTCCGTAGGATTTTTAACAAAAGGTCCAACTGTCCCTTCTATTTAAACTTCACTTCACTATATATAGTTCCAGTGAAGTGGCACTAAAGCTTCCTTCTGACAGCTCAACATCCTTTCGCAGCATAGTGTTGCAAAGTGGAGCAACGGGAACTAAAGCACAGTCATGCTCAGAGTTCAGAGAATTCTCTGCCCCGGCATATGAATAAGAACCCGATGTTCAAGCAGCAAACATGGTGGCCCGCAACCTCTGCGTCCTGTAGTGATGATCAATTCCCTGTGTATATCTTCAGAAAATACTTTGCAGTATGAATGATTTTCTCCTTCCAATATAGCTTGTGAGCTTGAGTGTCTCATGCCCAATGCCCATTCAAACACACAAACAATAACAGCAACAACAACCTGACCTCAAAGACAGCATAAAGAAAATCAGACCTCAATATAAAAGGATAAAAAACACAGGTTAAGTGTTTTCACACTCTCTTTCTCTCACACATACATGTATGCTGCTTTAAACAATAATATGATAATGAATTGTGACATATGTGCAGGTACTGATACAACATACTATTGGATTAGTCCGAACACTCCTTCTATACATACACACCTGAGTAATTGCCTCATCATATACTCACAAAACTTAAGGGATCCTCTAATGTAATATCCAATAATTTTTGTGAGCAGTTGTATCTAGCTTAAACTGTTTTCTACATTCCTAAAAGCCTGAATGACATTCCCACCCGTCCGAATATTCACATACAGACATGCGAAACCACACGAACAAACACACATAAGCACTTGCTTACATACATCCATCCATACAAACATAGATACATACATACGTAAATGAAAGATATCAACACACCAGCATACACACATACACACAATAACCCTGAAAGACACCCCTGTACTGAACCTCTGGTTTTAGGCCATAATTACAGCAACTCCATGTCCATATGTAGAATTTCCATGCCCATACCCTGTGATATCTAAGTAGCTGGAAACATATGACCATCCTCTTTCTACTAGAACCTCCTACTCCTTCTACAAACATTCAGAAACAGATTTTTTTTCATGTTGTGCCCTCCTACTCACAGCATCACTTAATGGCCATAGCCTTAAATTATTTTTATTCTTATAGGTTTTTTACATTTTCATTAAAAAAAGATAGACTGTACATTTTTGGCTGACAAAAGTGACATCTTGAAAATGAAAAAGAAACGTTTCCCTTAACTCGCTCAAGATTTTGCTCAAGAGGACAACCTAACAGTAACTGTGACAGATTCAACTCGTCCACCTCCTCCACTTTCTCTTCTCAGCCAATCACACCGTGGCACCCAGTATCTCATCTGACTTGGCCATGATCTGATTTTGGTTTGAGTCCAGGCCAAAAAACTTGACGCGAAGGCCATCTGTGGGGTGGACCACGGGCACAGAGATGAGACGCGGGAACGTCCGCGTGGCCAGCTCAAAGCGGCTACCCCCAGCCAGCTCCACAGCTAACAGCTTGAGGAAGAGTGTAGCCAGCTGCTTGCCCAGGCATGAGCGTACACCACCTCCAAAGGGTAGATAGTGAAAGCGTCCCTCACGGTCCTCGCCGCGTTCTGCGCTGAAGCGATCAGGGTCGAAGGCGGCCACGTCCTTAAAGATGGCTGATGTGTCGTGTGTGTCTCTGATACTGTACATGACACTCCAACCCTTAGGAATTTGTAAGCCCTGTGTGAGAAGAGTGAGAGGAAAAATAAGAGGAAATTAGAATATAAATTAAGAAATAAAATTTAAAAAACAGGGGAATGTGAATCACATAGAACCTTTTGCAATAAAGAACTCCATCAGTTATAAAACAATTATTATATAATAATTATAATTATATAATAATATATAATAAAATTATATAATTATATATATAAATTATATAACATTATTTGCACTACATAAGAAATTGTGGATATGAGCACAGTTAACCACTGTACTTCAGATTACTTTATTGTATTTACACAGCTAATAGTTTATATATAGCTATTTTCCCTGTGTTGTTGAAAAATAACACAATCTATATTTGCATCATAACAATGTCATGTCAATATCATGTGTTCTTACATTCTGCATTAAGTCTATTCTATTAACAGATAATAGAAACTGTTTGTCCATCTTAATGGGTCATTTATAAATCCTCCTTAATAAAGTTGACACTGCATTGGCATGCAAGTCTGAGTCAGCGTGGTGTTTTTCGAACATACGTCAAGTTCGAAGGTCTGCATGGCAACGCGGTAGCCCCCTGACACGGGTGCATAGAGGCGTAGCACCTCCTTGATGACACAATCCAGGTATTTGAGACCGTAGATGCTATTGAGCTGCAGGTCACCCTGGCACAGGCAGCCATCGTGCAGCAGGCCACAGGTGCGCAGCTCTTCACGCAGCTTCTCCAGCACAGCAGGGTGCTTCAGTAACTGCATGACCAGCGAGGTGCTGGCGCTGGCCGTAGTGGCAAAGGCAGCAAAGATCAGCTCAATGGTAGACTCCTAAACACCGAGAAAGTGAATTAATACAATAACTTATCTTCTTATTCTATAAGTTTCATTTAACACAGCATGGCATCAATCCAGTGCTGGCAGGCTTGAGGAATCCACCTGTCTGCCCTAGTTTGAGTGTGGGAACTCCTGTCTTAGTCCATCTTAGCCCAGGGAAGTAACAAAGTCAAAAGAACACGCATGGTTAAGCCCAGTGTGACATGAGAGTTAAAGATTAGAAGCGTGTTTGGCATGTTTAATTTAGGTTTCTCTAAGGGAAGTTATTACAAATTAAATAATTAAGTAATTGAGTATCCACCTTGAATTGAAAAGTAATTGGAAAGATATGAAATAATGAGTAAGCACTTAAGTAGGTAAACGTACATTATATAGATAAATGCATATTGACAACCAAAAACTACATTCAAAATATGGGTAATAGTATGAAGTTTGCCCCCCACCCCCACATTTGCAGCTACAACAGACTTTGTTCTTCTAAAAGGGGTTTCCACTAAGTTTTGTAATATATCAATTTGAGAATAAAGTCTGTAGGTTCAACACTGCAATTGTCAACAATGCCTTTCCTGCTGTTCCTGCTCATCAGCTGGACTTATTACAATCTTGTGGCTTTTGTGTGCTATAGTTTCCATTCTTATTTATTATACTATCTATTATTTTGTATTCTTTTTTATTGTTCTACTATAATTTAAACATTTTATTTAACATCCAGGCTGCCCAAGGAGAGTGGGTCCCTGAATCTTGGTCCTCACAAAGTTTCTTCCCTGAAACATTTGGAAATTGTTCCTTGCCACTGCCAACTCAACCTTGCTCAACCAGGGGTTTTGAGCCAATATATCTGTAATTCTCAATTCTCCTTTGAGACAATTCTGTGTTATAAAAGCACGGTATTTAAAATACTTAAATTACATATCATTGTGTGGTCCATCAAGAAATGTAGCATTACAGAGGTGTGCTACCAACCTTAAGCTCTTGCATGCTGAGCTCTGTCCCATTCTCTTTCGCACTCTCCAGAAGCACATCCAGGGCATCCATATAGTCCTTCCCTTGTGTACACAGAGGTTTTTCAATGATGGCTTTCTCTATGGCCTTTTGAAGAGTGTCCCTCGCACGGATGCCCTACACAGACATGAAAAGAGAGTTTAGTATAAAAGACAGTATATAGCAGTATATTAGGTATAGTAGCGGTAAGTTTCACACAATGACACTTACCTTTCTGTAACCACTAAAGGGCAAGTCAATGGGCAGTGAAAAAACATTGTCCACAAACTCCTGAAAGGTGTGGAAAAGAACGCGCATCTCTTCATCAGATATGCGGAAGCCAAGGAGTACACGGATGGCCATCTGAAAGGAGAGGTGCTGAGACTCGCGATACACATTGATGGGCTCTGGGTTGGAGCTCCACACACGCAGTGTCTCCTGGATCACCTGTTGGATCTTAGGCAGGTAGCTTTCCAGAGCCTCGTGGCTAAAGACCTTAGCAAATATCTGTGAAAAGAGATAAAAAAAAGCATTCAGTCACTTTATATTTGTAGATAGATAGATATGTAGTATGTATGTACAGTATGTAGAGCAAGACACAGGTAAGTGGAAATCCCTAAACTGCACCTCCTTTAGTCTGCAATTCTCCTAGTTCCCAAGAGCCTAGCAATGCTGTGTTCAACAGAAATATGGGTTGAAATGTCATATAAATATTATCCTGAGGGCACACATCAGCAGCTATAGAACAGGTTTATTTTCCTTTCAGAAAGGAACATGGAACATTCTCATTAATTCACAAGTCCCGACTATTTTTGACCTCTTTGCTTGTAATCGCCCCCTCCACCCTCCATTATAGTGGAGCTGGACAGAGAGAGTTTCCTTCTCCATCAGCAGAGAGAGAGCGAGCATGAGCATGGAAGGTAAGATTTTCCTGGCCGAGGCAGTGCATTTCTAATGTGCTTTAGTCGCACTGGTTTGTTTGGTGAAATAACATCCATGTTCCCCTTAAAAACTCCAGCTCTTTCGGCTAACAATAGTACTTTTTATATGCCATCTCGCTCGAATACCTTGGCTGTGCACTGCTTTTCCAGAGTAGTAAAGATGTTGGGGTGGAGCCGGTGACAAAACACTGGGGTCCTCCCTCCACCTCTGCCTTTCTCCCAGTGTCTCTGCCCATCGTGGCATTATTCTCATCTCTCTCAGCCCCTTCAAGTCAGCTCTCATTCAGTAAGATTGCCCAACAATCAATGGTCGTCACTGTGAAGAGATCACAGCCCAACTTCTCTGTCTTCCATGCCATCATCTGTGTGCGTTGTGTGTTATAAGACGCCACAAGATCAAATTGATCTTTGAAAGCTCATGTAATTATGTATGGCGCACATTTGCCAAGTACCAAAGATAAATCTTTATTAGCTCCTGGTTAGGGAGCTGTTTGCACTAAAGAGAACACATGTGTAATTCATTGCCATTCAATAACACATTCCATGCTTGTTCCTGTACGGGTCAGAAGCAGTGTGATTAAAAGTACTGGTTTTCCGCAGACTTGAATACTGTGTCTGCTGTCTACTGTACAGACATAAGTAAAATGCGATTAATGCCAGCACACATCATTCTGGGACATTCTATATATTGCTGGAGAATCGTCAAGTTATTCCTCATTCTTCATTATAAAAAAGGGGCTTTCTTGTGTTCCCTTCCATACAGACACATACACACACACCCTTCAGAAACATCCCCTCTTTAATAATTCCCATATGTCCCAAATTATATGAAACAGCTCAGAGCTGCTGGTTTGAACAGAATGTAAAGACTTCTTTCTTTTCTCACCCCTTTTACTTCTCTCTCTCACTGAAACTGCGCTCCACATTACCTCCCCCTCTCTCTGTCTCCAAGCTAAAACACAATCCCTTATTCACCAGCAGAAATCTGCTGAGAAGCTTTGAAATGGAAGAATTAAAAGACTGTGCCCTCTACTGGACACAACAGAGGCTGCAAAGTTTCAGATACTTAATTCGATCAATTTCTTATTAACAATTTTAAAAATCAGCCCAATTTCTCATTCCTTATTATATTCTGCTGCAGCTGAACAAGCAGTGCTATTGTACAACCTCAAATCCAATAAAGTTAAGTCGCTGTGTAAAACATAAATAAAAACAGAATACAATGATTTGTAATCCTTTTCAACCTCTATTCAGTGAAATATGCTACAAAGACAAGATATGTAATGTTCAAACTGAGAAAATGGTTTTTTGCACATATTCACACATTTTAAATTTGATGCCTGCAACACGTTTCAAAAAATGTTGAGACAGTGAGTTACATCACCTTTTCTTTTAAACAACACTCAAAAAACGTTTGAGCCCATCTCAGATGAGTTCAGGCCCACCCGTTACTGGGTGTTGTTGATATGTGGCTTTCGCTTTGCATGTTACAGTTTTAACTTGCACTTGTAAATAGAGTGATGAACTGTGTTCACTGACAATGGTTTTCTGAAGTGTACCTGAGCCCATGTGGTAATATCTGTTATAGAATTATGTTGGTTTTTAATGCAGCCCTGCCTGAGAGATTAAAGGTCATATGCATTTAATGCTGGTTTTCGGACTTGCTGCTTACTTGCAAAGATTTCTCCAGATTCTCTGAATTTTTTTATGATATTATGGACTGTCGGTAATGCAATTGCACAAAGAGAAACATTGTTCTTAAATTGTTGGACCATTTGCTCACCTCAGGACCTTGCTCCATCCTTGCTTGTGAACAACTGAGCCTTTCGTGGATGCTCCATTTATACCAAATTAACCTATTCACCTGTGGAATGTTCCAAACAGGTGTTTTTTTGAGCATTACTCAACTTTCCCAGTCTTTTGTTGCCCCATGCAATCTTTTTTGGAACGTGTTGCAGGCATCAAATAACGTTATCTGACACCACTGCTGAAAACTGATATGTGTTACTGTCTGGCAATTTAGACTTCCTTCTTCCTTCCAAATTACAGTCAAAATTTCATTGGTGATTCTTGAGTTCTACATTTGACCCTTTAAGTGCATGTAACACTTTTAGCATTTCACCCATATGTCCCTGTTCTATACTATTGTGAACCTGCCAATGAAGTTAATTTAATTATCCACCTAGTTTCAGTACAGGTCACATGTAAATGTAAATCAGTAACAATCTGTGGGAGGCAGTAGTGCTTGTAATTTGTGAACCTATATCTATATTTTTGCATAAGTATGAGCTAAAGCACCATTAGATTTTCAGTCCTTAAGGTATATAAAGTGAACAAATGAGAACACATTCATAGTCAATATTGCAGGATTGTATTTGATCATTTATTTAATATGGAAAGCGATATCTAATATGTCATAAGTCAAATCATGTCACATATGGATAATCAAGAAGGTTACTGAGTACTATTTGTAGATGGATGAGACCAAAACAGTTTTTTTTTAAGTTTAAATGAGAAGTGCTATACCTTGAGAAAGAAAAACGTTCGTTTGGTTCATTTTAAGTTGTCTTTGTTCTTTTATGACTTTTGTGTAAATATGATATTGTTTTATCTCAAATGTATGCTGATAAATAGTCAGTTCTAAAGGCATCAAAACTTTTGTTGCATCACTTAATGTGACCATACCTCACTGTATTATCAATACAGATCATACCTGGATCCAGCTATAGCAATGGTCTGAGGGGAACAGGAGGGATTTTGCCCTAGCCTGTGTTTTTGTCGTTGCTCTGAGTTTTGTTTTAGTGCTGAAAGCCTCAGGCCAAGCCTCCTCACGAAGCCTTAGTGATGGATTGGTTCAAGATCTGAGTATCATTTCCATAAATCCTTTAAGAGCTTCCAAGTGTGCTGAAAGGAATACTTTCAGCACAGAAGATAAAGACATGATGGTGACATAAGCAAGGTATCTGGCAATGACAGTTTTGTCCAGAACGTGTCTACTGGCATTCTGTATACTTCTGATATTCTTACTATAACCAATAGTAAGCTGATAAATTTTGTTTACTCAATGTATTTATAATATTCAGACATCCTGAATAAAGAATGCTCGTATTGTGCATGTCATTATAGAAGAAATGCATATGACTTACTTGGGCAAAGCATGACGCAACAGCCTGTATAAAGTGACTAGCGAGCCTCTAATCATGGGCCTGCAAGGAGAAAAGGCCGTCTTTGTGTGTCTGAGGCAGGCTGACTAATTAGTGATCATTAGTGGGGCTTGCATGAGGCCCCAGGCCTGTAGGATTAAGCAGACTGATTACACTCCTCTGACCCCTTAATGGCACAGGTGTGTAAGGGAAACCTTAGCCCCTGTGGGCCTGGATGGGATCAGACACACTAAAAAAAAGGCAGTTTGGCCTGTGACAAAAAGTCAAGAGTGGAACATAAAGAAATGTATAAAATTCAACCAGGGACCTGACACGTAGGATGCAACCAGACAGAGAGAATGACATTTACTTCCTTGTCTCATGCTGACCTGTTAGTTCTTTCTTTTATTTTAAAGTCTCCCCTAGAAATCTTATTCTGCTCTCTATCTTCCTCTGAGTGATCTCCCTCTCTTTTTTCACTCTCTTAGTTACAACTATTAAGTAGAATATTAACTAGAATATAATTGCTAAGGTTTGAAAACCAAGTGCCAGCAAACAGTGCTGTTAAACACCTATTCTCCTATCACCAAGTCCTAGTAAACTGACTGTGGTCCCATCTTCTAATAGGTATCACACACATACAGTCCTTTCCACAATAACTGACACACCAGGTAAATATGAGTAAGAAGAGTTATAAACAAAAATACACCATGTCACCTGAAAGAAAATACTTAATAATTAGAAAACAACACCTTATTTGAAGTAAATTAAGGCAGAGAGAAAAAAATCATTAAAAAAACAGATCTGCAACAATTATTAATAACCCTGGCAATTTTGATTGGTGGACTATTTGCTGACTAGCAGTGACACTGGGGTATTAAAAACGTCAGAATCACTGATCCACTTGCACCAGCACAACAAATGCTAAACATGCCACCACCACATCAGCGTCACTGCAGTGCTGCTAATAGCCCACCACTCAAATAGTACCTGATGTGTGCTGGCCCTGTGGGGGTCCTGACCATTAGAGAACAGAGTAAAAGGGACAACGTATGTGGAGAAACAGATGGACTACAGTCTGTAATTGTAGAATTGCAATCTGCTTCTGTATAGTAAGTAGAACTGATAAAGTAACTTAAAAACTGATAGAGAGAATTAAAACGAGAGTAAGAACCACATTTGCTATACAGTTTGCGTCAGCTTGCATTTATATATGTGTTTGCATGTTTATGTGTGTATGTTGCTGATTTTACCTTTCTCTTCCTGCGGTGGATATCTCCGATAGAATTGGCAAGGCTGTTGGGTCCTAGCAGAGTGCTGGTGCTCTGGGGCCAGTCCACACTCACCAGACTGTGTTCCCCCATCAGCACCTTCCGCACATGCTCTGCTCCGGTCACTCGAATCACTGGACGGCCCAGCAGATGAGTTTTAAACACGTTGCCATATTTCTGTCTTCTTGAGGCATGGAATCCTGCACCCTTCAGGGAAGAAAGGAAAAAAAATAGAAGTAGTACTAATAATAGAAAAATTTGTTTTGTAAAAGCATGAGAAAATCATTAATCATATATGTTTTTGGAAAGGGTCAAGCCCTAATTGAGCTGCAAAGAAACTAACCAGGGCTACATAGTGACACTGTGCATGTGTCCAAAAGTATTTGCTAAACAGTCTCTGTAAGGTCACCACACATCAACACGGTACTAGCCTGCCACCATTAGTGTATGCTCGAGGGCTTTTTTGAGTAGTTAGCAGGATATTATAAAACGGATGAAGTGTTAGTTATATGCCTGTTTAGAGTAAAGGGTGTGAGCCCCAAAGGATTACCCCACGCATTTGTTTCTGTTTTGCAAGGGTGCAAAGGTCCAGTTCATGGCAGGCTTTCTGTAAGTGGATTAGTTTTAGTGATTAGTAAGAAGGGGCTCTAGCTTAGCTCCTGGATCACAAGGGAGATGTGATCTAATGTGTGTGTGTGTGTGTGTGTGTGTGTGTTTGTGTGGGTGTGGGTGTGAAAGAGCGAGCTAGCGAAAGAGTTGATCCAATACATCCTGTGAACTACCCTCTTAGGTCTAGGATTTCAGCCTAGACCACTAGGTACCTAAATCATAACTGTCAGTGTTTGGACCTGTGATTACCTAAACACATCAAACCCTACCATGTAGGTCGAGTTGTGAGGTCACATAGCTTGCCCTGCCTCTTTATTATTACATGTACAAATCATTGGAAAATTTCCTCTATGGCATTCATAGCTTCACATTTACCCATTCACTCTCTCATTTGGATTCTTGATAGGAAACCTGTGTTTAATAAATTATTGTGAAAATGAAATCCATTAATTGTTATTCAAAGACAGAATTTTTTTTTTTTCGAAAACCAGTAGAGTGTAATATCCACGAATAAGGTTCTGTACAGGATTTGCATTTCAGAGTTGTTACACACTACAGCTACAAAGTTACTAAAATGATTTTCACCTAAAGCCAAAAAAAGTTGACGGAGTTTACTAAAACAACATTTACACTAGACATTTGCAGTTTGCATGACTCTGCGAAATATACTGCTCACAAAAAAAGAAAACAATAACGTAGTCCAAAATTTTTGTGTGCAGTGTAGGTTGGTGGTGCAAACAGTCATCCATTTAGTTTAGTTAACATAGCCTTAGCCATCGTTTAGCTAAGAGGATCCTATGTGTTATATAAAATGTTTTGCTTACACACAGCTACAATTAGGCTCTACAGTACTATTCACAGGCAAAGTTCACATAATATCAACTTGTGGCAGATTTTGCCACAAACACACTACAAGAAACTTTATGCAGTGTAAGATATCTATGCAGATATGAGCCGTTTAATGACCAATATAAACGTCTGTTCGCTTTAACATCTTAGGTATTAAGAATCATAATAAGATATAAAAATATGTTTTATATCTAGTTATGTCTAAATGACAGGCACTTTAAACATTTTAACACTGCTGACAAAAAACATAACTCTTAGAAGTGGAAAACAAACAGTGTTTTCGGTAATAGCTTCAAAGATTCAAAGATATGAATTCCTGCATTTGCAGTACTAAATTAAATTATGTTTCAATTAGCAGTATTGTTTAAAACAATGTAATATGTGCAAAGTATTAAAACTGCTATGTGACTATGGTAGGGTCTGGTTAACATCCATTTTGGTCAATGTCCTGTTTTACAGAATATGTTAAATTACATTTGAAGCACCCTGCTGTACTTTACAGCTATTATGCAAGCAGTTTCAAATAAATTTGCTATTTTATATAAAAACTGTATACTTGTATGCAAAAGCAAAGCATCCTAGGGACTTGCATGGGGGTTTGGTCTGGAGCCAAACCTATAATTCACCAAGAACAGGTAGAGGTACACCCTGGACTGTCCATCATGAGTCTATTACCATTCATTTGCATTAGAAACCCTCAGCAATTCGAACCCAGGCCAGTAGGCTCTTCCTACTGAGCCACCGGAGCTGCCTGCTTTAATGCATATTTTAAAAATACATTTATGATTACAAGATTACAATTGGCTTGTGAGACTACCTTATACCTTATATTAATCTTTTATAATCACCTCATGTTTAGCATCTCCTCCTGCACTAAACTGGAATTGGTGACCAGTTGTCTGGGGACGTCCCACAAGAAAATAAAATGGAGTGAAACTTCATGGCTAAGGACCAACTGGGCTGGAATGGTCCCACCTAATCAGAGTAATGGCTAATGCTTTCTGCAGGGTGCGGCCAGAGACGAATAATCATCATGCAATTAAGCCTTTCTCTGACAACTTCAGTGACGTGAAGCAGAAGTGTTCCTCCAAGCCCTATTCCTGGCCACCCCATGCTCATAAAACCCTCCCTCAGTACCCAGAGCCTGCTGTTTCCCCACAGCCCACAGAATCAGCGCAAGCAAGGACTTGCCCACAGCCTCTCTGATGCTTCCATCTCGCTCTCACCACTTCATGACTTCAGTACTGATGACAGAATCTCCAAAGTAGATTCAGAGGAGGCCCCAATCCCTGTCCCTCCAGACCGGGAAAACTCTTTTGAGGATTTGGAGCAGTTTCTGGGCCAACTGGACTGGGCTCCAACTCACAATGCTGATGAATTGAGCTCTGATATGACTGATGATTTGGAAACTCACATTCAGGACCTGGAAGAACGAGCTCTAAAGGAGCACCTGAAGGCCACAGTTAAAGACATCCACAATGCCATTGGTGAAAAAGCCTTCTTTAGTCTATATTTGTGTATTTGGTTTTATGAGAGGGACGATGACATGATATTGTAAACATCAGTTTGGAATAGAAGCCTGTCAGACTGATTCTTTAGTCTTTATGCTACAGATCGCCTGTTGTCATTGTGCCTGCTGTCATTCGAATGTCTCAACACTGCGAGTGCCAAAGACCAGTGTGTCGCATGTATAGAGGAGGTCTTCTTCACCCCGATTTGGAGCTCTCTACTGGCTCTCTTCAGGTATTGTGGTTTTATTAGGTATATATATATGCACCGTTTACATTACATTGCACTGCATTAGATTCTGTGAAACGTGACAGTGACCGAAATGGGCACTGACTGGAAATTATCATAGTGTAGCAATCTTTTTCGGCTACTGTAATGTAAATTTGAAGGATATTTTTACAAGACCACTGCGAACAACACGTCACAGATGTTGCTAAAAAGGGCAGCGGAGTAGCAAGGACAGGAGTACTACTTACAATAGGACAGAGATTAATGCTTATAGACACCATTGACAGCTTGTTACTTATAAGTAGAGGAATGACATGCACATTTAGCTCTACTTGTTGATCTGCATGGTTGATTGGCTGAGGAAGTGGCCAGCTGCAATGGCCGAGTTAAAATACATGAGCTGTGTTCATAAAGATTTAAGAATCCTCTTGGAGAGCTAGGAGTTTTAGCGCTCTAAAGTCATTCCGAAAAGATCGCTGAGCAACAAGAAGGCAAAAAAACAAAAACAAAGCTTGTATATCATGCGTCTAATTTTTGTAGCCTGCTTAATTTATTGGATGTGGTATCACCTGGAAAAAATGTGGCACAGCTCTTTTCAGTTACATTGATTTCTGCCGCTTCTACTTAACTGGTGACGTGGGTTTGTAGGTAGCATTCATTTTGGGCGTTGCAGCATTGTGTTGTGTATGAGATGTTAGCAGTTCTTTAGTAAGGTCAACACATTACATTGCTTGTGCTAATCAACATTCAACCAACATTCCTGCTTGTGCTAAGCTGTATTATTTCTCGTTATAACTCACTGTTGTTCAGTTTTTGGTAAACAATCATTTTGCTTGGTCATCTTTTCTTATCTTTATCTTTTCTTTTTCTTTTCTTAGAACTTCTAAACCTCCTAAAAGTCCTCCCAAATTACCACAATTGTTTATAAATACAGCCCCAAATTTGTATTTCCTCCTATAATTTAAGTCCTCAGTTGTCAAAGCAAATGGACATTGATCGGACGGACGTAAAACGACGCATACCTGTACGGTCATTTTTTGTCACACTTTTAGTTGTTTGCTTTTTTTTTTTGTTTGTTTTTTAAATGTTCTTCACTAAAACTTATCTGGTGCTGGCAAGCGTTCAATTTCCTATACTTTAATATTTTCTATGTGTGTTCTTGGTCTAAACAGCAGGTGGTGCACTTAAACCAGAAGTAGAGGCAGCCCTACAGAACAAAAATGAAGTCTTGTTTTTCCATGGTCTAAACTGTTTTTCCTTTTGTCTCTGCCCACAAATCTGTCAGGAGGGTTCATCGAGAGCGAGAACTGGTTTTTGAAAACAGCGTTGATTTGTATCGTGATGCCTCGCCTGTAGATGTCGGTGTAGCTTTTAAACTGTGTCCCAAAGACCCTGCTGTCCTGAATGGTTCCTACCCATATGAATCAGCGGTACAGGAACTGAAACTGCTGTGTAAAGACTGCTGTCCTCAGAAGAAGCTCGAGTGCATAGGTGAGACTTCGCAACCCGTTCCCTACCTGATTTTTGTCCATCAATGTTATACACTGCTCCCTAGGGGATATGTCATAATGGCATGTTTCATTTTAAAATATAGTACACTAATGCATCCACTTAGTACACTGATTTGGGATTCCACCTTTTTGAAGGACTGTCTGGAAACTTTGTTCCCATTAGTCAGTGCTAGTTATGAGTTGTTGTTTTTTTTTATGGCAAAGGCCAATATTTTGAGGTCAACTTTATATAGGTTATATACACTGCTCACAAAAATGTATGTAATTAATTAAAAAATAATTATATTTTTAGCACACAATAAAAAAAATAACATTTTATTGTGAGATATTTCATTTTAAAATATCCCAAAGTTTTTGTGAGAAGTATGTTGTCTGTTATAGATTCTATTGAAGTATAATAGACGTGTGTAAAGTGTTAATTCCAGAATGCATCTACACAATGTAGCTTTTATTATAGTTCACACATTTGTAGTACAATATTCCTGCAGGCATAACACTATTCTTTGTGAGTAAAAGGCCAACTATTGTTTTAAATATGTACTTATTAAAATAGACACGTCTGCTTTTTAATATTCATGATCAGGATATTTGCTGCCGCTCTAAATTGGACTGAACAGGTACAGAAAATGAGTGTTGGTATAGGACGACCAGGGTTTCTAGATCGAGTGGTGGCATCCTTTGTGTTGTAAATATTGCATGTACAGAGCACTCTAATATTTTTCACGGTTTTTGTCTCAATTGCGTTGCTACTGAAGCCCCAGTAACTACATTTGGGCTCTTATTATAAGGCAATTTTGAGTAAACCGAATGGTCCATTAGTTTTAAAAGATTTAATCTAGTTCTGTGTCGCCAGTTTGTCATAAATAAATTTTCATCAATTTTCATCAAAATGAATCCTCCCCTAATTTTTGTGATAAGTTTGTATGGGTGTTTTGGCTTACAGGTGTGATTTCACTTAGACTTGCTGAACCTGTCCCAGTGATATGTGCCAAAACTGCATTCACCTTAGTGGCAATAAAGTTCCACTTTTATTTTCTCTTATAGTATGTATTTGTTGCTTATTATTATTATTATTATTGTCTTAAATTCCTCTGCCTTTTCTGATAACATACAAATATGTGCAAAAAACATTGCTTGGGTGAACTGATTAATCCTATTTACATTACTTAATATAGAAAAAAAAAAGATTGACTTTGAACAAATGAGTTAGAAAGGCCTTTAGGGACCGACTAAGTTTTAGTTCCGAAATTCTATTGTGCAGGGGAAAGTTAGTTTGTGTTGACAAGGTGATGTAGGTAGAGATTAAGAAAGAAACACTGGAAACTGCTGTGCAACTGAGTTTAATAAAAAATGATTTATTTAATGGTCTATTTTTGCTTTGTATCATATGGCTAAAGCTTGTCACCATTTTTTCCATTTCAGTGCGAACTTTAAGACAGATTTGTGCCTGTGCTGAGCATTACTGTCTCCATCAGGAGAACGACTCATCACCTAAAACTGCAGCCATGTAAGCAGCCCATGTCTTGTCTCTTCCCAGTCACACTGATAACCTATTACTTATTCATAATTTGGTCTCTCTTATTCAAACTGCTTTCCTTTCAAAGTGTGTCAAACTAAAGTTGGACTGGAATTTGGAAAGTTGTTGGAAGTTTAAGCAGAATGTGTGACCTCTTGGGTTTTTCCCTTCGGCTGTCTGTCAGACTTCATCAGACCCCACAGTGGCCAAAGCACAGCAGGCTCCTAGCCCTCAGCGTGATGCTCTGAGAGGGCTTATCTGCAAAGTGGGTCATACTGTCTGGAGCATACTCGGGCCTTGACATGGTGCTTTAAACAGTTTGAGTTTTGGTCCATTTGGTGCCAGGGGAAACAAGGATGTGTCAAATGCAATTTTAGTTAAAATTGTAAGGTCCAAACATTGTTTGCAAGTTTAAGTACAATAATTCATCCTTGTTTTCAAACAGTAGATGTAGCATGCCATTATGTGCACTCTAGGGCAGAAAAGGGTAAGAGGACAAAAATGGAATCAGAAACTAACACTAAAGACAAAAGTAACCAGTATTTTTGTCTTGTGCAAGATTTAGATGTGTTAAGTCATTGCTGTTTGATTAAAAACATTTGGCTTTACAGAGTGGTTAATCATATTTTGATGGAAACCGTGATGATAATTAACAAACCCAATTATACCCATTAACAAATATACTGATAAATTAGGGGATTCTCCAACATGAAATATCCCCAAATTTTCTGTGAGCGCTTTGTGTGGTTCTATTTGCCAGGACTGGGCTGGACCCCCGTTTGTCTTCAGGGATACATTGTTTGTGGAATAGATTCAACAAGGTGCTAGAACCATTCCTCACAGATGCATATGGGTCCATATTCACATGAGAGCATCACTCAGTTGTTGCAGATTTGTTGAATGCTGGGAATAACCCATTTAACCAAAGGCGCCATAGTGGGTTGAGAACTGGTGGTTGTGAAGGCTGTTTGAGTACAGTGAACTCACTGTCATTTGATTTAAATAGCCAACAGAAGATGCTACACTGTGGTCAGCATTAGACTTTTAAGGTATCAAGGGACATAA
>JAUZSV010385911.1:0-11202 GCA_034780495.1 Parotocinclus cesarpintoi | reverse complement strand
GTGGAACCACGCTCTCAATTAAACATATCCTTACAGAATGCCCAATATATGGAAAAGAAAGACAAAATATTCTACAAGAAAACAGTCTGCAAAAACTTTGACACATCACCTGAGAAAATACTGACCTTTTTACATCACATTATCCTAAAACAAACTGATTAAAACAATATAAATGACACAACCTGTGTACCGCCATGAAATAGCCTAAATGTGCTGAAATGGCGTAAAACACAAACACACATTTTCATAACCTCTTTATCAGACTGCTTTCATGGTGGCTAAAGTAGTGTCTGCCAGAATATCCAGCGATACCAGGTTTGAATAAAAAAAATCTGGTCTCTGTGTTGACTTTGCATAGGTTTACTCAGGGTACTCTAGTTTCCTCCACACTCCTCCTCCTGCTATCGTCGATGCCACATTCAGAGTTACTTAAGCTTTCTTCCCCATTCTGATTCTCGATTTGAACTTAAGAAGGTGGTCTTGATCGTGTCTTGATAGTGTCACCTTCTTAAGCCTTCCTTAAAGCAGTAGCACATTTGGTTTGTATTCCTCTTCACCATGAAGATGTGAGCTCGAATCTCTCAGTATGTTCTCTGGTCTGGCTGTGCACTGCCCAGACAATTTTATGTGACCGAGGGAGGCATTAGCTGTCCAATGAAACCTCCTCCTTTGTGAAGGGGCCAAGCATGTACCAGGCCTGAGACTGGGAAATATACCAGACACGCCGCTGAAAAACACAAGTGGTCCCCGGTAGCACCGTATTCGAAGCCTGATCTATTATGCCAAATGTTATGATTGTTAAAACTAAAGAGCGGATGCAAGATTCCTCTGAAAGATGTTTATTTAGCACAAAACCAAGCAGTATCACAGTAGTCAAAATAGTTCTGAATTCATAACCAGGAAGGCTGTCCCACCATGCAGAGTATCAGAGATTCAGACGGTGTGGAGATCATACTCAGAACGAGTATTTGGGAGCGTTCGGTGACATGTGCGTAAAGTATTAAGCTTTGTACACTTAAATGGGGAGATAATTACAATACATACAATTGTTACAATAACAGTTGTGCATAGTCAGCGATGGAGTGTGTAACGTGGGGTGATGCGACACAAGTGTGCTTGGAACTGTAGTGCGTAGTCGTGACAATTTTTTGTTTCATGGAAATTTACAGTAAGTATAGAAAATACAGTAATTTACACAAATAACAATAGACCTTGTGAAATGATTTTAAATATGAATCTTTATCTGTTTTTATTAAGTAAAATGTAGTATTGTAGATGCTAGATTTTAGTACTGTATAGTGTAGCGCCATATTTTAGGTTTCTTTGTTGTTTTGAGTCTGTTTACGGCCAAAATGTCTTGAGATGAAAGATTTTTCTCTATAAATAAAAGATTAAAGATTTTTCCTAATGCAATTTATGAACATTTTTAAAGCCTAGCTCGTTAAAGTGAGCACCTGTTGATCAGATGGATATTAAATGCTGCATAACTGTATCCGATTCCTGTAATGGCCCTTGTGCTGGTAACTAACTGCAGTTACAAACATTTCTTTGGTGGTATTCAGTGTATGGTTATAATATAATAAGTCTAGGCAGCAGGTCAGATTTTGTCCTTCGCCTATCTGAGTTAGGGCAAAATAGCAGCACTAAATCTCGTACTGCACTTTCACTCATAGTTACTGGAGCGCCTGAAATGTGAGATGACATATGTCCCATGAGCTTTGCTGATCTGGACTGGAGGTGAGAGGTACTCTGAGTAATGTACAAGTCATGTGTACCAGGTGCACAACGCCCTAAGAGAAGTGCACAGTTCAGTGGATTGTGTGTGTTCTGGGACTGGAATCTGCTGGTGGTGGACCTTTTAAAACGTTCTTTATTTCCGTTTAAATATGATGCAAAATATAATATACTAAAGTCCTAAAGGTAAATAATGCAAACCCACTTAAACAAACTAAAATATTAGACTTGTTTTATGGCGGAAAAAGATTGTCATAAAAGAGGAAAACTCCCCTTCAATAAAATAAAACCACATGTAAACAAAAAACAAATGTGTCTGTGAGTGACAAAAGAATGTGACCTTTTGCTTTTAAGATCTGGCATGATCCTTGTGCTGCAATTACTGCAACTAAATTTTTCTGGTAACGATTCTGGTAACTGGCTTAAAGGAATTTAAGTGCCTTTGTCCATACAGAACAATTTCAGGTCTGAGATTTGGTCAAGACTTGGACAAGGCTATTGGGAAAAATGTTTTATATTCTTCCCAAACCATTTTGGTAGAATTAATTGTATGCTTACCCGTGCATATTATTAAAAATGCTAGAAAATCTAATACAAATAATTTTTGTAAGTCTTTCATGTAGGATAAGTTATTTTTTGATGCTCTTCTGTATATCCCTTATGGCAGACAAAGGTATACATCCATTTGGCTATTGTGTTTCAGCTACATTATGGACAAGCAGCCTACTTAAATGGCCTACTAAACAGGCGATTGTTTCGACTCCACCGGAAGCTTTCCTTCAACAAGCTTCACCAGCAGTGAATGGAGTGCGGCCGGGCAAAACATCCCTTGTGTCTATTGGACAGTGCACTTTTTTTGTTGGTCCTGCTGCTAAGCACAGCTTCTCTTGAATCTTGATTTGTCGGCCGCTCAGAGTAAATCGGGACTCAGGAACATGTCTGATCAGACTTCAGTAAATTAACAGCAGTAAATTAAATTGACAATATGTGTTAATGTGTTAAATGGATTTATGCTAGACAACACACTTAACTGCAGCTCCTCTGGAGTGTTAGAAGAATCCCTAAGCTAAGCCTAACGGGTAACTTGAAGTGATTGTATAGGAATATACTTACAACACTGTGCAAAAGTCTAAGACCACCATTAGATTTGTTGTTTTATCAATAGCATAATGACATGTAACATGGCCGACAATCCAACTTGGATTCATCACTGCATTTATACTGTTTCTTTGGCTGCTACCCATTCAGAAAGACCACTTCCGCTTCTTGCCTTTCCGATGAACCACATATTCATCATTTTCCCCTCCTAATAATGCATTTCCCATAAGTCTTAGTATCTACAGTACACACTTCTGTAGATATACAGTATCTACAGACATACAATAGCTCACAAAAGTAGGTACACTCACTACCTTTTCTAAATATTTCATTATGTCTCTTTATGGGACACCACTAAAGAGGTGACACTTTGATACAATGTTAAGTAGTCAGTCTACTTTTCTTACAGTGTGAATTTGCTGTGACCTCAAAATAACTCAACACACAGCCATTAATGTCTAAACCCCTTGCAACAAAAGTGAGTACACCCCCGATTGAAAATGACATAAGGATATTGTGGACAGTGGACATTGTATGTGTGTCATATGTTCAATGTTGTCCCATGAAAAGATGGGATAAAATATTTACAAAAATGTGAGGGCTGTACGCTACTTTTGTGAGATACTTTAATGTTCCCTTTATTAAAAACCACTAGCTACCACTGCTAATTAGTATACCCGATTTGACTGTTACCCATTATGTTGTAATTTTAACAGACATCCTCCAATAGCATCACTTTAAAGAACTCCCTTTAGTTGCCTTTAATATAATATCCTGTTGTCACTTCCTTGTGATAATGTTTTAAATCCCCCTGCTCAGCAAGTGTCAAAGCATCTTACCCTGTAATGTTCTGCCTTTGTTCACACTTCAACCAACCCTGTAATTAACACTGGAACTTTACTGGGGCTTAACCAGGTAATTTGCCAGGTCAGTCCAAACATTCTTCTTGACAACTCCTTCCTTCCTGGTAAATTCCCAGGTATAGGGGCATTCATGGAAGAAGGTACAGTTTGTTTTAATTAGGCTTCCCACTGATTTTCATTCCTTCCTTTCCACACAGGACAGACGTTGGGGATTTTCCAACAATGCGGTTTAGTGTGTAGCTACTAGGCAGGCGACCAGAGGGGAATGGAGAAAGCTTAAGAGTTTATTGATTACAGGAAGTATCAGGTTTATCTTGCAATGCCCGTAGGGGCGGCACCATCAAATAACGGAAGCAATGTTGGACACGGCTCAATGAAGAGGAATAGAGGTGCATGCAAATGGAAAGGGTTTTTGCTTTGTCTACAGCCTCATGCCTTGTTTGTTTGATGCTGTGCATTTTTGGTATAGGTCACATGACCGTCTGCTGTCAATATGCACTGCCTGATCAAAAAAAAGTTGCTGCAGTTTGGATTTAAACAAGCAAATACGTTGGATTGGATTACTGCAGGGATTAATATTTTAGCTCGCATTTACTTTAAGACCAGACTTTTTTAATTGCTTGTTCCTCTACTGAGGAGGGAGGGAAAAAAAATCTAAATAAATCTTTATTTTTTAGCACTTTTCAATTTCTCGACGACTATATGGAATCAATACAAGGAAGGAGGAAGAAATAAAAATAACATTTTATTTAAAAGTAAAAATTATTTAACCTACAATTAAATTAAAGTGAATCTGGAAAAAAAATAAATTAACAGAATAAAATTTGCTGTCAATATGCACTGCCTGATCGAAAAAGTTGCTTCAGTTTGGATTTAAACAAGCAAATACGTTTGATTGGATTCCTGCAGGGATTAATATTATACCTCGCATTTACTTAACCCTGATAAAGTGTGTAGGAATGTTAGTAGTGCCACTTGTGGACATAAAAAAAATCTTTGATGAAAGTTGAGTCATATAACATTGAGCTAAGATCTCATGGCTGTGATTATAATAGTGAAAGTATGAGCTTCTACATGCAAAATACACCGTGTGTGTTTATATTTCCCTTAATAATTCCATTATAATCTTTCTTCTAGTTTTATTGTAATTCAAGTGGTCACGTAAACGGCGTAATTCTGAGATCGAATTAAGAAAATTTGAAAGCTGGATTTCATCTCAGTAATAGGATTTCTCAACAAATTCACTCTCTTACTGTGATTTGCTAGGGAGCATAGAGATTGGACTCTGGATCAATGAAAAGGTCATATTGGCTGATTGGTCCTATTTCATAGATGCAGCAAGTGAATAGGTTCAATAGCTTCCCCTTTTTATTGTTTTAAAACTTTTTCAGATGTGCTGGAGAAGAGCGCTCTACTTTATGGAATGATTTGACTCCCCTGTCATCAAAACATTATCTCAGCTAAATTAATGCAACGGTGAATTAATTGATGTTGCTCAAGGTTGTTGAAACAATGACCACGGTCAACGAGTTGTTTTGGGTTTTTTTTTATTTATTTATAAAGTGTTAATATCAGATCTCTTGACAATACCTGGTACAATTCTCTGTCGGCTGTGGTAGCCTAGCTTTTAAGGTACTCTTCTATGGATCAGAAGTTTCAGGGTACACATCCAAGCACTGCAAACTGCCACAGTTGGGTACTTGAGCGAAGCTCTTAACCCATGGATGCCTCGTTTGTGAGGATGTTTAAGTAGTAAGACGCTCTGAGTAAGAGCATCTGCGAAAATGCTCTAAATAAGATGTAAAGGTATAAGTGCTGTTGGTTTTTCCTCTAAGAGCAGCACAGTAGTACAGTGGTTAGCACTGCTGCCTCACGGCTTAAAAAATTTTTTGGTTTGATCCCGGCCCTGGGCTCCACCTTTATGGAGTCTGCATGTCCTCTCCATACTTGTGTGGGTTTTACCAAGGTATTCCAGCTTCCTCCAACATTCCAAAGACGTGTGTGTTAGGTACGAGAGTATGAGTGTGTGTCTACTATGGATGGGTGTCCTGTCTAAGGATGTTCCTGCCTTGTGCCCTGTGCTGCCAGCTGGGCATCGGCTCTCCCGTGACCAGGCAGAAATGTCTCACAAAGATACCCTGATATGTACTGCTTCCATATTGCTGTATCATATCTTATACTCGCCCCCTCCCCCCCCCCCAATGTCTGCATATGATTGAGAATGTAGAATTCTCTATACATCTGCTGAAGTGTACCTGGTACATCATCTCGTTTTGCCCTCTGTTGGCCCCTCATACTTTCTCATACATAACTGTCATGTCTTATGAGGATCAGCAAAAGACGGCACTGTTTGTGGAGGTCACATGCCCTCCAGGAGCATGACTGTCTTGTTGAATTTGCTGCCTTTGATGGTAAAACGTTGACCGTTTTATTCATTATTCCCACTGGATCTTGATCTGTTTTGTATCTTTTCTTTTCTGCAGACCGCAGACTGACTGGATAAGACGCTCAGACTGAGGTAAGACTTAAACTCAGCCAGAACACATTCCAGCTGAGACGTCCTTTGAGACTTCATACGCACTTCCTCTCTCACATTCATCCATATTTTGAGTGTATTTTTCCGCCTCCTGTTCTCCTCCGTCTCATTTCCGCTCTTGTTCGTGCACACAGCCACACTATAAATGTACTGGAAAGACGCTGCATAATAAGCAGAAGATATGCATGGCCCACTGATCATTTCCTGCACTGATTCATATCGAAATAAATCGGGATTAGCATGCTGCGGGCTGGTGCTATATTAGAGTAGAAATGGTGTTGAAAGTAATAGCTCTGTAATTGAAATCAAATCTCTAGGATAACCTCAGTGGCAGGTTTGTGCTTGTTGGCAGCAGTGATTCTTCCTGATTTGTAAGGTACACAGCACACACCGTTTGCCAACATTCTGAAGTTCATTACGTCAAGATTGAAGGTTCGGAGTAGTAATACTTTGTGTAGTCATTTGTGCATCTAGAAACATCCAGTGATGTCAGGTAGCATTTGAAAATTCGCTCGGGCTATAATGGTATAGCTATAGGTGGATATACGAATCTACCATTGCCTTCAGAACTTTCTTAATTATTTGTGGCATACATTCAACATGTGATGGATTGATATGATAAAGTCATACAGTAGCTGCAGTTTTATCAGTTGCACATCCATGATAATGATGCGATAACATCTACTGTTCCACCACATCCCAGAGGTGCTCGGAGCCAACTGAGTAGTTATATATAGTCATTGCATTGCTAAAACAATAGTATATTATATCTAATAGTATCTAAGATGACAGACTAGTCCCGGGTTCAAATCCCAGGATGGAGAGGCCTGGGTGCTTTCTGTTTGAAGTCTGCATGTCCTCCCCATGTCTGTGTGGGTTTACTTTGGGTACTCCGGTTTCCTCCCAGAGTCCACAGACACGCATGTTAGGTTAATTGGTCTCTCTGAAGTGGCCCTTAGTGTGGTCCTATGATGGCTTGGCGACCAGTCTAGGGTTGTTCCTGCCATTGCTAGGTGGGCACCGGCTGGCCTACAAGCCGTGTGGATTAAGAGGAAGATAATGAACTAATTAACTAATGGTGCCGTTCTATGGTTTCCCCCGCTGCTAAAACATCATCGGCAGACTCGGGGCTTCTGTCCAGTAACAATTTATATAAGAACTCTTATTATACAGAAAATAAACACTAATAGCGATTAATAAGCTTTAATTCATTAAAATGTAAATAAAGCGGGTCTGATTTATAATTCAAGCTGTTATTAAGAGCCACTTTTTTATCAAAAGGAGAAAATCTAAGTGAGATCCCGGTACCAAAAGTACAGGATTCTGTTATGATTTAAATTTGATTAAAATGTAAAAGTCGGAGTTGTAGATCATGAGCAGCTTAGTTGAGTTTAAGATCCGGACTTAACAGATCCATGAATGAAGCTCCGATCAGATGTGGATGGTGTTTAATGAAAGACGGAGAGTTTAAACACCAGCAAACGACGTCTTGAAGAAAATCAGAAAGGAAAATAAGGAGCAGATGGAAGAGACGAAGCTACTGATGCTGTATAACTCTCCCGTAACATTTCTGACTGATCCCTAAAATTAAAACCAGCTAGAAGATAAGTCACTTCATCTTTGTTTTTGGGACTAAAACTGATCTTTAGTGTCGTTACTCTTCAGTCGGGCTGTGAATTCATTAAGAGTCCGGGACGTTTGATTTACTCTATTCACTTTAGAGCTTAAATCCAATTCCTTGTTTATACGTTTTCAGAGCCTGTTACCTGTTCTCCTGCTGCAAAGTTTGTCTTTAACGTTTTCCGTCTCGTGAGAGAAGAACTCAATCAGCTCATCCTCATTCTGCTCGACAATGGCCTCACACTACAGTATGGTGGAAAAAACGTACGCTTTAATCACATTTATGTCTACAGGTTCAGAAATGGATCTATGGACGTATCCAGGTATCTTACAGCAAACTTTAAGTCCGACGTCACTCTGGAGTCGAAGGAGACATTGGACAGGTCCATGGACGTCCCTTCTTGGGTCGTGTGTCTCACGTACGTCTTACGGTTCGTGCCGGGGTCCACCTGCTCGCCGTAGTCCTTCATCTTCTCACACACTCCCTCCATCAGGTCCAGAAGGTGACCTTCTGAACGTGCAAAAGGAACCTGGAGCCCAGACGGAGATTTTACCACATTAAAACATACAAAGGGAATGACGGAACCAGAATCCAGAGCCAAACCTGAGCAGGTCTACAGGTCTATACCTCCTTTATGGACTGACTTCCATCAGGGTTGATCCTAAAGGATCCCGTTTGGATCGTCTTTTTGGGGTCCACTTGTGATATGGCCCATTCCATCTCGTCCACTAGAGCTCTGCAAGCTGCAAAGAAAAAAAAAATAATCCTGATAATGTGAGTCCAGTTGACTTAGATCTTTATTAAATACTCTACTCTTGTGCACATGTAGTTAAATATATAAATAAACTGCTCACAAAAATGATTAAATATAATAATTTAATATCTCCTTATTTTTGTGAGCGGTGCATATAATGCATCTACACAGAAAATATGGTATTAAAAAAATAATAAATTTGAACATTTAAACTGCATTATACAAAACATTTAGAATGTAATTATTTAATCAATGAATCTAATATTTAATATACTTATTTAATAAAATAATAATACATATTGTTGGTGTTAATATAAAAATATTATGTGAACATGATAAAAAAATATTATGTGAACATGATTTATGTATTTTTTAAGCCTTTAAACATTGATGCTTAAATATGTAAATGTCTAAATGTTCCAATACTTTAATAGTTTAATGTTTAAATGTTTTAGTTATTTAACAGAGCGATATTTTAAACCTCTTCATTCTAATGTTTACTTTTAAAGGTTTCAATATTTGACTATTTTATTATTGAATTCTATACCTCCACACTTAATGTCCTGACTCTGTCTGGCTCCTTCGACCAAAACATAAAGAGCAACCAGAGCACAGAAGAACATCTGATACAGCAGCTTCTGCATTTCCACCTGGAGTAAAGAGCTACAGAAAGAAGGGAATAAACCATTAAACCATCCATCCATCCCAAAAAAAACACAGCATCAAAACATCCACCAAACATCCATAACATCTCCACCACATCCCCAACACCAAACATCCATAACAACTCCAACACCAAACATCCATAACTCCACCACCAAACATCCATAACATCTCCACCACATCTCCGACACCAAACATCCACAACATCTCCGACACCAAACATTCACAACAACTCCACCACATCGCCGACACCAAACATCCATAGCATCGCCGACACCAAACATCCATAGCATCTCCAACACCAAACATCCATAGCATCTCCAACACCAAACATCCATAGCATCTCCAACACCAAACATCCATAACATCTCCAACACCAAACATCCATAACATCTCCAACACAAACATCCATAGCATCTCCAACGCCAAACATCCATAACATCTCCAACGCCAAACATCCATAACATCTCCAACGCCAAACATCCATAACATCTCCACCACATCTCCAACGCCAAACATTCACAACTCCACCACATCTCCAACACCAAACATCCATAACATCTCCACCAAATCTCCAACACCAAACATCCATAACATCTCCAACACCAAACATCCATAACATCTCCAACACCAAACATTCAGAACATCTCCACCACATCTCAAACACCAAACATTCACAACAACTCCACCACATCTCCAACACAAACATCCATAACATCTCCAACACCAAACATCCATAACATCTCCAACACCAAACATCCATAACATCTCCTACACCAAACATCCATAACATCTCCAACACCAAACATCCATAACATCTCCAACACCAGGCTTCCATTCTCATAACTCAAACCGTAACCCGTCACCATTAACATAAATCCATTAAATCTCTATTATAAGCTTAATCATCAAAGCCTTGATCATTTAATCCTGAAAGAATGGCTCCTTCAGCAGAGCTTCCTCACACCTCAGCTCACCCTCCGCTTCTCCTCTCGTGCTTAGATCATCACTTAGTTACTTTATAAAGACCTTATAAAAGCGTAACACTTACTGTTTGTATTGATTAGTGATCGGTCAGTTATTTATAAAGCTGCAGCGCGTGCACACTCTCCCATTACCATCCACTCAAATGATGACGTGCACACACCGGCTCCGGCTGCCCCCAGCACTGCCTGACTGTTTCACTAAAGGACCCCAGCGGCCACGTCCCAATCCGCATGCGCACTAACCTACAGCAGGGTATTAGAAACGCGTCCGTGATTAAATAGGGCACTAACAATAAGTGTGGATTTGGGACGCAGCCGTAATGGTCCGAAATAATACTGCAATTTTACTCAAATGTAACCATATTGATAAACGTTTGTTATTATGAACTACTTTTAATTAAATTAATTTAGGTTTATTTATTTATTTCGATTTTTTAAAAAATGTATCGTTATATTTAAACTACCGTTAATTAAAGTATTATGTATTCGTGTATCATTTATTTATCCTTATTATCCTTATATTTTATTATTAGTAATAATAACAAATGTAATAAAACAACAATGTAATATGAAACATAGCAATATTATAAACGTTTATTATTAAACTATTATGAATTAAAATACTGCTTATTTAATTATTTTGCATTTGTTATAGCTTTTAAATAATATTAAAATATAATATTTTGTTTAATAATAATACTAATTATTATTATAAAAATAGTAAAACAGCAATGTAAAATAAACGTTTATTATTATTAAATTATTTTACTATGAAACTATTATTATTTTTAACATTATTTATTTTAATTAATAAATAATATTTGTTTTAAAATATATTGTTGATTAGTAAAAAATATTTTATTATTATTATTATGATGATGATGATGATGATGATTATTATTATTATTATTATTATTATTATTATTATTATTATTATTATTATTATT
>JAUZSV010385824.1:0-11202 GCA_034780495.1 Parotocinclus cesarpintoi | reverse complement strand
GAAGCATAATACTGTAAAAAACAAGTTCTTACTAAATTCCAGTCAACGTTTGAAGAACTTATCCAGTGTGATCTGACTCGTTCTCTTAACGGATTGCACTTGAACAAGAAAGTGGTGGACGGGTTCATCTCCCACTTTTCGGATTTCCTGACCTTTGATAAAAGAATAAATTCTTCCGAGGATTCTCCGATCCCAAAAATCCTCCCATATCTTGCTGACCTGCTTTGCATCCACTCTAAGCAATTTTTTGTCCAAATAAGCGACTAACATTACACATAAAAAAAATAAATAAATAAATAAAAAGAGCTTAGTGTTGTACTGAACCAAATCCAAATGGAAAGCAGTCCAGGTTTCTGTACTATACATAAAAATCGAATTGTATTTGGGCAAAAATGTTAGGTGTGTTTTAACATTTCTTTAACATTCTGCTCATGATAAGATGAGATTTTTTTTATGATTCAATTTTCTTATCGTAAGACATTTAGTAAAAAGCCATGATTTGTTTTGTAAGCAATGCACAATTTTTGTTTTAAAGAATTATTTTTCAATTAAAAGAAATTTCTCAACGCAGGGGTTTATAAATGTAAATAATATTGTAGCTACACCACATTTTAAATAACAGAAAAAATTGTTGTTGTTTTTTTTTTATTTCTAACGAAAAACAATTCCAAATCATGTGTTATTATTTTCTTTTCTTGTATGAAGCATTTAAACAAACATAATATTTAGTCCGCTGCAAACTAAATTGGGAGTTTTATTTTTGTGAATAAATAATGCTCCTTAAACAGAACTCGTTGTAAGGTACTTCAGTGACGACATGACTTCATTTTATTCTTAACTAGAATACAGGTACGCACTGTTGAACATCATTATAACAACGGAGGCCTTCAAAGTTCACTATTTATAATCAAATATAATAACGGGACTTTCCATAAGCGGAGGCAGAATTTGAACAGTGCAGGTACATATTTATTAGCTTATTGTAAGTACCTTTGGAATTATTCTTTAGTAATGTTTGGGTACAAGTATGGGTAGTTTTTGAGTTTTGGGGCCTTGTTTCTAAAGTGTAGTTACTTATTTGGGCCTGCTTCCTGATCCTGCCTTTTTCCAATATTCCTGCAAGTTGGTTTTGTTTAGTCTTTAAAGTAAAAAGGTAATAAACATTTTATTAAATAAGTTTGTATTGGCAAACCCTGCAAGACTTCCCAATGCTTATTTGTTCCAGTGTTTCATTAACATTTATGGAATTTAGCAGACGCCCCTATCCAGAAAGGCTCATAATTCATACAGTCTTACAAGCCAATCAATTGTGGTTTAGAGGCCTTGCTCAGAGACCCAACTGTGGCAGAGGTGGGATTTGAACCCTGGACCTTCTGCTCCATAGTCCAGTACCTTAACCACTAGGTCACCAGAGTCCCAAAAACTTTGTGCCTGCCTCGGTTTCAATGGTGTTTGCGCCTGTCCTATTGTAAGTAGTACTCCTTAGTTTGTCGTCCCCCTAAACTAAAGTTCTTCCGGCTCAGCGTCGCTCTGATTGTCTTCTAGGCTTGCTCAACTTGGGATTGGCCTTTTAAGAAAGTGTAATATTGTGAAGCTGCTTTGAGACAATGCTCCATTGTGAAAGGCGCTATATAAATAAAATTGAATTGAATTGAATTCAGTTGTTTTAATCATTTGTGTTTGTATCTCTGATGCATTTATATATTGTTTGGAAGCTTGTTCTTGTAATATATATATATATATATAAATAATTTAGCATGGGCAGCCTAACAGGAAACCAGTAAACAACCGTTTCTCAGCTGTATATTGTACTTACTGTGAACAGGCACTCCATATGGCTTATTGATGGCGATTAGGTTTTGATCCCGGTATAAGATGCTTCTGGAAAGCGCTTTAGCGAACACATTCGGATGAAGAGTTTGCAGCTGCTGGCTGAACTGTTTGAGCTCTGCTACTCTCCTCTGCACAGGAGACACCGGAAGCTTTCCAAAGGACACAGGAGCAAAGCACAAAAGACTTCTGTTAAAACAGAGTGTGTCTGAAATGTAGATAGAGGATACAGTTCATCAAAAACCAACCTCATGTGCAGCTTTTGCCTTCTCTTCTTTTTCATACCGAAGTTTCTGGGCGATCTCTGCAGCCCTCATGCCTCTTTTTCTCCCAGTACCAACCTGTGCTTCTTTATCTGAAGTCGTGCTGTATTCTCTCCTGAGGAGCAGTAAACACCCTGATGCTCCATCTCCCAATCCCGGCTTCCCCACAATCCGCCAGCAGCCATTTAACAATGACTTTACTCTGCTCATCTCACATTTCTGACCCATCTGCGCTGGAAACACTGGAAATCACGTCACGGCTAACACGTGCGCGCGCCCGGGTGACGAAAATCACCGTATGTTTTCCACTAGTTGTCAGCCACAAGATTCTTCTGCGCTTCTTCTTGAAATATTACGACACATGATTTCGAACGTATTTTTTATTATCAAGTGTTTCAGAATGAATACATTAAAATGATTAAAGTATCGAGTCAATGATCGGTATTTATAGAAAAGGACAAGGGAAATAAGATCATTTACTATAATCAAAGACATCTTAAAAAAAAAGCTAATGAAGTTTCAAAATAAAAGTCTTTAGCCGCATTGCTAGTTTGTGTATTAAAAAAACACACCATGATTCAATATGTACCGCGAGTAAACAGGAATAAAAATGACGAAATCAACTCAAATGACTATGTAATTTGAATTTCATTGTTTTAGTTTAAATCACTTAATACATTACCCACTTGCCCTTATCCAGAGCAATGTAACGACTGAAACTATTTTACTAAGCTAGATTCCAAGTAACTGGAGTTTAAATGGCCTTACACCTTAACCTACTGGTCAGCCTTCTGGTTGTCAATCATTGCCTGTGTGAGAGAGAATATCTTAGTCATGTATGAAAAAGTTGCGACAATAATAGTGGCTTTAGGACATAAAACAAGCAACCATTCTGTATATTTTAGACAGACAGAGTTGTTACTTTATTTGTTTGTTTATTTGGCTTCTTTAACATTGCTATCGGCATCAATGGCTATCTTAGCGGCACACACAAGGTTATATCCATACTTACAGTGGGCATGGAAAGTATTCAGAGCCCTTTAAATTGATCACTTTTTGTTTTATTGCAGCCATTTGCTAACATAAAAAATTCATTTTATTTCTCATTAATATACACTCAGTGTCCCATCTTGACAGAAAAAACAGACGAAGAAATGTTTGCAAATGTATTAAAAAAAGAAAAACAGAAATATTACATGGTCATAAGTAGTCAGACCCTTTGCTCAGAATTTAGTAAAACATTTTGAGCTAGTACAGATATAGTCTTTTCACACCTTGATTTGGGGATTCTCTGTCATTCTTCCTTGCAGATCCTCTCCAGCTCCGTCAGGTTGGATGGTGAATGTTGGTAGACGGCCATTTTCAGGTCTCTCCAGAGATGCTCAATTGGGTTTGGGTCAGAGCTCTGGCTGGGCCAGTCAAGAATGATCACAGAGTTGTTCTGAAGCCCCTCCTTTGTTATTTTAGCTGTGTGCTTAGGATCATTATCTTGTTGGAAGGTGAAGATGCTGAGCACTCTGGAAGAGGTTTTATACCAGGATATGTCTGTACTTGGCAGCATCCATCTTTCCTTCAATTGCAACCAGTCGTCCTGTCCCTACAGCTGAAAAACACCCCCATAGCATGATGCTGCCACCACCATGTTTCACTGTTGAGATTGTATAGGTCAGGTGATGAGCAGTGCCTGGTTTAGGAAGAGTTCTGGTCGTCCCAAGCTTCTTCTATTTAAGGATTATGGAGGCCACTGTGCTCTTGGGAACCTTGAGCGCTGCAGAAATTGTTTTGTAACCTTGGTCGGATCTGTGTCTTTCCACAATTCTGTCTCTGAGCTCCTTGGGCAGTTCCTTTCACCTCATGAATATTATTTGTATTGACCATGTGACATTTTTCTGTTTGAATAAATGTACAAAAATATCTTCGTTGCTATTTTTTACAAGATCTGATACTGAGTGTACATTAATGAGAAATAAAATAGTTTTTTGATTTTATCAAATGGCTGCAATTAAACAAAAAGTTAAAAATTGAAAAGGGTCTAAATACTTTCCGTACCCACTGTAGGTTAATCTCAAGACTAGTCATATACACACACACACACCTAATTGCCAATTTAAGTAATCTATTTACCTAACAGGAATGTCTTTGGACTGTGAAAGGAAACCGGAGTACCTGGAGTAAACCCACATAGACACAGGGAGGACCCAGGCAGCTCCACCCTGGGATTGAACCGGAGACCTTCCTGCTGTGAGGTAGTGGTGCTACCCATCTAGCCACCATGCCGCCCGACAGAGCTGTTACACTAACATGAGTTTCCCTTTGCTCTTCAGCTCTATTAGTAAGTCTGTCTCGTCATCAAGTTAGTTGCATTCTAGACTTGCATCAATTTTAGACCTGACTATTACGTGAAATGTAATGTAAAACAAATCATGCACACGTGTAAGCAAGCAAGTTCTCCATCAATGCAAAGCACTTATCTATGGACTTTGTAATTACAAGAGACAACAAACTTTTCTCTATATTGTGTGTGTGAAAGGGGCTTTAAACTACATGTTTCATAAACTTCATAATTCAGCAATTCCTTAATAAAAATACATATGTACTGTACGTACTGCAACTTTACATATTTAAAAATAGGCCCAACAGTCAATTCCAATATGTAATTAAGATATGAGATTGTATTCACATAACATCACTTAACAATTGTGCAGCATGATTTAGAGACGAGCACACATCTAATGTGTGTTGAATAATAAATGGCACCAGGCCTACAGTAAAGTGAATTTTTAATGAAGCCATTACTGGTAAAGGTACAGGCTTATCTATTTCCTTCCTTCTCACACACATTCAAAATTATGACATAACCTATTAATAAGACATTGTTCATGCATTCATTGTGGCATTTTTAAACCACAGTTACAAGCAAGGCACACTCCAGTCTAAGCATATTGCCATACATCTGGGCCTTCTTAAAGAGAGCCAATTGGACACCTAATCTTGTTTTGACCCTTGGAATTGTCCCCATTTTCACCTTTACTGAATAATGTACTATTTGCCTAATATAGTTTTTTTTAATATGTAGAAAAAACGGTATGAATCTGTATTTTGCATTTGGTCCCTTACATTACAAAATGTGAGATTTTGACATAAACCCAGATCTGGTGCTACTTATACTCTAAACTGTGGCAGAAAATGTGACTAAATGAACGTTACTATACAAAAAAGCGAGTACAAGTAAACCAGACTGCCTTGTAGTTAGAAAAGATCAACCACACGTTGAGTGTCATGTGTCAGTGACCACAGGCAGTTGGAATATGAGCTGGAGGGTAACCAGTACACTCTGCATAGATCAGGTCCACCTCGTATGCCAGTGATATAGTGTCATTACTGTTCACACTAGAAGTAACAGATAAAAAAGGATTTGAAAATGCTCCAGAATGCTTCCAGTTTGTGCCCCAGAAGCACAGACTAGAATATAAGTGCAAATTTATGAAAGTCCCAGCTGCTTTGTGTAATGACTCCATCGAGCTGCACATATTGTCAGCAGGTCTTCTGAGCTGTTCGCTTCTGAACCCATTGAAATGCGAAGGATTCCAGATCCTTGTATCCATTGACAGTGGCAATATTAGGATACTCATCTTCCTCTGTGTTGCAGATCGTGTTTCAGCCAGGATTCCCCCAGGTAACATAGGTAAGAAGACTTGGTGTCAGAGGCACAGACGTGAGTCCAGAGTAGAGCTGTTTGCAGTGGAGATTAAAGAAGCACGGGAGATACCTGCACTAAGTGGACAGAAATCAGGATGTCTCATCAGACAGGAATCCATGGTAAGTTCATATTTTTGTTCATATTCATATTTCACATTTTATCATGTATTTAACGAACAGGACATTTTTTTTCAATGGGTATTTAATCATATAGCAGGTTTCTTATATCAAATCATCAAATATCTCCAGTTCCCTAAGAATTCCATTTTATACGTTCTGTGAGCATAGCCACCTGTATATAGGGAGTGACTTTTTCTCGTTTTTATCATTTCACTATAAATTTTGGTGTAATTAACATTTTAGAGAAATGTAATTTAAACATGCATATTAGATTTAGATGGCAGTATGTGCCACCTACTGGAAATTGAAGTTCCTGGGGGGCTTGGTTTAAATATTAAACTGGTTCAATGAATTGCATTTAATCATGCATTTTTACGAATCATGTATCCACATTCGTACTTATCGTACTTAGCTATAACATAATAAAGGAAGGACTTATTAATGAGAATGAAGTAAGTCTCAATGTTCCAGTATGTTTTATGTGAATGGTGTGCCGGTGAAACCAGAGCTCAGTTGCGGAAGCACTATACTTTATGCATCTCACCTGAACCTACATCATTTATGAACCCTGGCCAAGTTGTTACCATAGTGAAACCAAGGCGTCTGCTCTACTGGCATTGCATGACTTCATACCCATAGCTGTTTTTCAATAATTCTACATGTTCTCTGCAGCATAGCCAAAGCATACCTTATCAAGGTCATACTTTAAATGGCTCACCTGTGAGAATATAGAACTCTACAAGTTATCTAATCTCCAGTGCATTTCTGATTAATGTGGATAAGTCAAGTTTTAGACTTACATTTATGAATAACAATTTTAGAACATTTTAACGAAATCTATGTCTACTGCATTTTTCATTTTGCACGTTCTACTAAAAGTTCTACTTTGCATTACCTTTAATAATTGAAAAAAATATGCCTATACATAGAAACAAGGATAAAAGAAAGAACTGTTCCTAAGAATAAATAGATCTTATCAGTATCAATGTCAATATTAGCTTGGTGGACTGATCGGATTTAATTTTGCACAGTGCCAAATCAATTTGAACATATATGGTCAATCTGAGACTATATTTTTTATATTTTTATTTAGAATCCCTTCATTACACTGTTCAACTAAGATTGAACAAATATGTTTTAATATTTTCTATCCCATCCACAGTAGTATACCCTTATACTCATATACTCATACTCTCATATAACTATACAGTACATACAGTATGTTCATTTATTTATTTTTATATAGTGCCTTTTACAATGGAGCATTGTCTCAAAGCAGCTTCACAATATTACACTTTCCTAAAAGGCCAATCCCAAGTTGAGCAAGCCTAGGCCGACAATGGCAAGGAAAAACTCCCTAAAATGGTAGGAAGAAACCTTGGGAGGACCAAGACTCAACAGGGGAAACATCATTCATGGGTGGCCTAGATGCTAACTAAATAAACACCAAAAGAATATTATGTAGTATGTAACAGAGCTCTTTGTGTTGATGTGAGGTGAAAGCGCAGGCATAGATAAGTGAGTCACCAGGGGGCTCTAGAAACGCAACAGTGCATAGGGCATGAAAATCCTGCCCACTCTAGCAGTTCAGTGCAGACTAGAAGTCAATGTGTAAACATCTCTGATACAGAATCTTTTCTGTTGTACTGTTGTGTGTTTACGCATTATGTTAATAACCTTACCAAAATCGTTTTTACTGCTACATATGTAGTGCATTGCCACTTAAATTCCCCAAATGTTCATACCCCTGATTAAAATAGCTGATAATTACTTTGGTTGTAAAGTGGGCGACCATATTTATTATTTCATGTGTTGGTTGCTGTAATTGCCACCAAGCTGCAGACATACCAGTTTCAATCTTTACCATGGACTCCATCTGTGTGAAGTTTGCATGTCCTCGTCATGTCCAAGTGGATTTACTGTTGGTACTCCAGGTTCCTTCCACATTCTAAAACACACAGGATCACATAGTCAGGAATTAGTTGTGCCCAGACCAAGTATAGAACAACATGGAGGGTAATTTTGTACATGGCAACATTTGCATTATACTGTATGTGTGCTTTATTTCTGAATAAGTAATATTAGCTTATTGGAAAATGTAATTGATCTGATTTTGCATGTAAAAAATTTTTCACAAACGAGAAATGTTTAATTAAAGATTAGAAAGTTGGTTGTCAAGGGAAATAAGAAGTTTGTGTTCCATCTGTCTTCATACCCATGTTTCATGGATTTCTTAGTAGAAGCTTTCTCTTTTTTCTTCACGCGTAGGAGGGGCAGTAGTTCACGTGGTTATCAATTTGCCACTCTTGTTTGCATCAAGTCTTTAAAAAGCAATTAACAAATTATTAACTAAAAGGTCATAATTTTTGGCCCTGAATTTGCCAAGAAAGTCTGTAATCACGTCAGAAAAAGCAGAACAAGCATCCTTTTCCATGTTCTTCATCATACTAATCATGTCATTGATTGGATGCCTAATTTTCAGACCATCAGACATGCCAGCTTTTTACTTCTCATGTCGAAAAGCAGGGAATTTGGTACACTGGTACTCAAAGCTCCTGCTATCTTGATCCAAAGCCCTAACAAGCTGTTTCAGGAGTCCTAATTTTATATGCAATAGGGGGAGCAACACTTTCTGAGGATTAACAAGTGTTTTATTCTTAATAATTTTTTTTTACCAATCTCCAATTTATCTTTAGCGAGCCATTCTTTACTTTTATAATTTTCTGCCTTTGCTCAGCTATCCCAAATTCTCAAGAATCAAATATATTCTGTTAAAATGCTTTGTTGTCCAAGAAACATTCATATAATCTTCAGGTCCCGACATACAATCCAGCAATGATCATTATGTTAGATTTGTTGAAGAATGGCTCTTTATTATATTTTTTAGCGTATTCAGCACATCTAATAAGAATGTTATGCTATTGCTATCAGAGTTTATGAGTAGACAGCGTTTTACTTAAGAAGAAAAACGGATGTGACTGGAGGAAACAGATTGTGATTTTTGGATTCAGCACACTAAACTACATCAAGATCACATATTATCTTGTAGCCAGCAAAATTGCTGTAGACCTGTGTTACTGTTCAGCAGTTTGGCTGTTTGCTCTTTTGCTATATAAATACATTTACGTTTTACATTTACATTTTGACTTCTGTAAAGCATAACCACAAACTATTTTCACCGAAAAGGTCACAGTCCATAGCTGTTTCCTTTTCTATTTCCTCTAGCGACTGCAGATTTGAGGGAGTTCCTTGGAAAAGCAAGGCAAGGAGCTGTCAGGGTCATAAAGATTGTCATACAAAGCGGTGAGGAACTGGAGCTATATGTGTGTGTACACTGTTTTCTAGTAGATATTGCTTTAATACCTATATTATAACTGAAATTGTTTCCATTCTAGCTTGACTTGTTGTCTGAAGAACTTGCGTGAAAAGTAATTCAGAGCTTAAGAATGTCCAGCATGTAGGATGTGATGAAGACACCTTGATGAATGGTTCATTGTGATACGAGTTGTGTTTGTATGTTTTAGAGCAACTGGTTTTGGGGTCCTACAGGGAGATTTCTCAGAGCTGGGACCGTGACTATGATGCATGTGTTCTGCCTCTACTGGACTCATCAGAGCCATGTTACATCTTGTTCAGACTGGACACCCTGAACCAGCAGAGCTACGAGTGGCTCTTCATCTCCTGGTCCCCAGACCAATCACCTGTGTGTAAAAATGGGCAAGCACACTCACACACATTTAGCCATTATTGGCACCCTTGGCGTAGAGTGGGGGGAAAGGAGGGACATTTCAAAAAGAAATTAGAACATGGTAAACATCGGGAAAGATTGGAGATAAAAAAACAATTGTGGTTATTTAGGTTAATTTCACACTGAACATTTAATTACAGTACATTTATTCTACCAACAAGAATTTAGCTTCCTGACAGAGGATTCTAAATTTCTGTTAAAACCGAGGGTCCATAATAGCATGTATCCTAACACATTTCTCATGGCCTTTGGGGGTAGAGCTCTCCCACATCACACACTGTATCATTCATCATACTCAGCAGAAGGTTCTCTTACATTTAACTGTATTTTAATGGCAAAACCACTTATGTCTTTGTTTCCAAAAAGTCATCTGAGACTAGAACATATTTACAACTGATTTCCAGACTTCCGGCCAACGTCAGGCTTTGTGTTTTCACAAGAAGTTGGCATCTTAATGTAGATTTGGATATATTGTCCAAGTACACTAGCGTTGTCCTCCAGGCAGTTTTGTTACAATTCTGCATGTTTTAAACTTATTAACTATGTGATGGATGTTGGCACTGTGAGTGTAACTGTTGTGATACCTACTGGTCAGCACACTTATATATTTGTTAATCTTAAAAATGTAAATGAATGACTACGGGAAAATGTCACATATTTTTGCCCCAGTGAAACATCACCACCTGATGAAACAAAAAAAAGTTAAACTTTTACCTCTTTTACCGATCTTTGCCAAGAGTGGTAATTACTCTGAAAATACCTTTTTCGAATACTGTGTATACAAACACAAATACACTGATCACAAAATTAGTATTATTTTAATATTTTTGTGGGCTTAAATGAATTCAGTTTATAATAAAACTTTCACAAACAGCGAACACAACACTGCAGACAAAAAGGTATAATGTCAGTGAGTAGCGACTCAGACGGCCGATGCTCTAGTCTTACTTTTCGTTTTTGGTGAGTATTTATCCGCTGAGTAAATACTCTATGGTAGTGTTTTTGACTGTTGAATAACTAAGCAACATTCTCTTTACTTAACACACCATACATCACTCTCATATCACGCATGCGCCGTCCGTACCAAGCTTACAGCACCAAAATATCCTACACATTGAGTAGATACAACGAAGTGGCGAGGGAACACTGTATTTGTGTTTGTATATTAATAAAATATCCCCTAAAGTTTGTGAGCAGTATACAAAGTGAATTCCAAAAAAGTTGGGACACTAAACAAATTGTGAATAAAAACTGAATGGCAAATGTCGATATTTTATTCGTAATAGAACAAAGATGACAGATTAAACGTTTAATCTGAGTAAATGTAACATTTTAAAGGAAAAATATGTTGCTTCAAAATTTCACAGTGTCAACAAAGCCCAAAAAAGTTGGGACAAGTAGCAATAAGTGGCTGATAAAAGGAAATTGAGCATATAACAGAACAGCTGGAAGACCAATTAACACCAATTAGGTCAATTGACAACATGATTGGGTATAAAAAGAGCTTCTCAGAGTGTCAGTGTCTCTCAGAAGCCAAGATGG
>JAUZSV010385630.1:0-11204 GCA_034780495.1 Parotocinclus cesarpintoi | reverse complement strand
GCCTCAAGCAAATTTATGCAATTATGAAATGAGCTAAACTAAATATAAGGGTTTGTGTGTGTGAAACTTCAACAACGTTAAATGAATTGAAATGTGTTTACTTTTGCGCTGGAGTCCAGTTATTTACAACCAGCAAAATTCTTTCTTGCGCTATCACAGTTTGGAGCTTAACGTCGATGCATAAAAACAGGTGAATGAACTGATATACTCGTATCAATAGACATAACAAACAAAAGAACGCTTATGCATGAATGATTATTTTTAGCCATAATGGAGCTTAACTCATTAAAAACTATAATCCCCTTTTGGAGATCGGGTGCTTTAACTTGCCTACTGATGGGATGGGATGTAGGTGGACAGAAATAAAGTAAAAAATGTTCAGAAATGTGTTTTTCCATGTGTTTGTAATGGGTTAATTAGGTAGAAACCGATACTCTTGCTGTGCGCATTTGGCTGCAATTCCTATTTTGACCACTGAGTGTCGCCAATTTCCGCCTTTTCCACAATTCAATTCAAATTTATTTCTATCACAATATCAATAATATGTTGATATTCCAGCGGTTGCTAGGGTGTTGCTAGGTGGTTTCATGTGGTTATTGCACTTTTATACTGCACTAGGGTAATAAGAACTGGCTGAGGTTTTTCTAAAGCTTTTGCAAATATATTAACAAACCAACAAATGCAATCTGTTCAGACCTTTTGCTGTGAAACCCCAAATTGAGGTCCTTGAGATGTTTCCAGAATTTGGAGTACACCCATGGGAAGTGTAACTGACTGCATTTGGTCGATCCGTTAAAGGTTCCCCAACTCGCACTGCATTTCAGGAACAAAATCAATCCGTGAAGTCCAAGCGACTTTCTTTAGATGGCGGTAAATTAGTGGTGAGGTTTATAAATCCATTAGGGAACGTTCCCAGGAGAGCACCGACCAGGAAATGGAAGAAGTTTGAACCATCAGGGTTCTTCCAAGAGTTGGCTTGAATTTCAAATTAAAGAACCCAGCATCATCATTGTTGTTGTTGTTATTATTGTTAATTAGAATAATCTATGTATTTGTAGTCTTTCTTTTCCTTGGTAGGTTCATGAATGTCATTAAATCCATTGGATTTGGAATGGGCTGTGGAATTCCCAGCAGGACAGGGATCCACGTGTACCTTATATCAGAAAAAGGTGAAATATTATAGGGGGGAAATCAGTTTTATTTAATTACAGATGTTTTGAAGGTTAGATATTCCATGTTCCTATGCAGCCATGTCATGGTCATTTATGCACTTATTATTACAACTCGAAAAGACGAAAAAGATTCATTAGGGCTGGGCAATTAATTAAAAATGTTAAAAAAAAAAAGAAAAAAATAGTTTGGCGCATCCGCTGACGATCATATTTGAGAAAAAAATTTTTTTTTTGGTATTTCTCAGATCCGACGCAGCACCAATGGTTGAAATAAAAAAATGTAATAATATATTTTTTTTTTAGCTTTTTCCGCCCCCTGGTGGAGAGCCAACGGTATTATTTTGTACATTAAATTTTTTTCCAGATTCACTTTAATTTGATTGCATTTTATTTTTAAATAAAAATGTATTTTTATTTCTTTATTTCCTTGTATTGATTCCACATAGTCCTCGAGAAATTGAAAAGTGCTGAAAAATAAAGATTTATTTTGATTTTTTTGAACTTGGAGCACTGTTTGATGGTCCATTCAAGATACCTCTGATGATGATGATGATGGAGTTGGAGCTCAATATTGAACAGCATGTACATCCATCACAGAGCCAGCAGGTGTCGATCTTGCAGTACAGGGAAATGATCTCGACTCCCTCAGGCACATGTGACCTGGCTAAAAAGTACACCACCTGGGAGCCCGTTTACGGAATTAATATAGTTAAATATGATGGAGTTGAGCTGCTTTGCATGTTTCGTCTGTAGGACGTTAAGCACGTTCGTATCCGTATCGCCAAAAGTATGACGGAAGTATGGGATGCGTGTTTGTGCGTTATTATTCTGCCCCGCCCTAGCTACCACGGCAACTTTTTCTTGCCGCGTGGGTGCCGTAAGCAATTGTCCTCGCCATATCTAATGCCTTGCAGCTTTTAATGTACAAGAGATTAGAGATGGTCCTGTCGTTCTCTCGTATGTTCGTGATCGAAAATCTGAGCAGCCCTCGACAATAACGAACCTGCCTTTCCGTTTCGCAGGAGCTCCACACGAACAGGCCTCGTTACAACAAAGGCACGTACAATGATTTCAGCTACGTGTCCAACAACAACCAAGAAGGAGTGTGCCTGCGCAAGGGCGAGCACCTGGGCGAATTCAACCTGGGTTCCACCATCGTGCTGCTTTTCGAAGCACCAAAGGACTTCAGCTTCAACCTCACGGCCGGCCAGAAGATCCGCTTCGGGGAGCCTCTGGGGACTGTGGACGCATGAAAGAGGATTTGGTCTATAGACACTAACGCATGTGCAGACCTTCAGGGAGGGACTTGCAGGATTAACGCGGCAAAGGAATTCACCGAATTACTTGAGGGGGGGGGGGATTTGATGATTTGTACTCACACCACTACTGCGACTGGAGTCTTATTGACCTGAGCAAAGTTTATAACGATGTTGCTTTTATTCGATTTAGACCCATCCCAATTTGGAAGGACGCACTTACTAAAATGTTTGTTTATTTGTAAAATGGCTGTTTGTTTGTTTTTTTTCCTCCTAAAATGCCTTTTTTTATGTGAACAGAATTTCAACTTAACCCAGTAGGCACTTTGTGCACAGACCAGTACCTTTGCAGAGTCGGTTGTATACAACTTAACAATCTCATACAAATACATGTACATTTCTAAAAAAAATCCAACTGTTTGTCCTCTTTCGCAAGATCTTATTTAATATCAACGTCACGTCCGTTCTGCTTCTACAGCTCCAAATCAGAACAGGGTGGGACGTTGATCTGGAAAAGAAGCTACTTTTATTCATTGCAGACACAAGGAACCTGAGATCTTTCTTGTTTTTGCTTGGTCAGCTTCAGTTCATTTCATAACAAACATCCATTTCTGCGTTTCAGGCCTTCACCACATTCCACAGAATGCACTTTAATGGTGCCGTTCCTTTTCACCGTTTTGGTTCAGAGGATACTGAGAGTTTCGGTTGCCGTTTTGTTATCGTTGTTCCTATAAACGTCTCATAAGGTGTGTACCTGTACGGGGTTTTCGTTGTCTCTGCTGGGGACAGGTCATGACTGTAGACAGGCCGGTCCAGTACCCATAGCCTCCTCTTTCATAGTCATGCCTTTTGGATAAAATGCTTCTAGACTCCTGGAAAAGAGTCAAGGTCCCATTTGGTCATGATACGTTTTAATTGGCATTTAATTGGTGAAGGTCACTCTGCCGTCTGAGGGATCGGTTTAGTTTGGGCCCTTTATGCACTCTGGTTATTGTTTTAATCAAGGTCAAAGTCAGATGTAAGGCCAATCCCAAATTGAGCAAACCTAGAACGATGGTGCTAAGATAGAATGACAATAGAAGTAGTATTTATACCTGAAATAACTTGGGTTCGTACTGACTGCAATGAAATAAATGTCAAAGTAAATGTAAGACGTTGTGGTTTTGTAATTTTTTTCCCCCATGTTGTCCCAACTTTGTCCCGTTTGGAGTTATAATGTAACCTCGTATAAGGAAGAAAATGACTTGGATGAAGAAACTGGTTTGTTTAAGCTGTAACATTTTAAAAGTCATTGAGAGAAGTGGGAGTGTCCAAGTCCAGGTACAAAAACTCGGCAGTAAAGTAATCAATATTTTTAGTAGTGCTCCAGTCTGGGCTGGGTCTCAAGATCATAAACCAGTGGTCCCAAGTCCTCAAATCTGCACTTCCATTGATCAGCTTCCTATCAATGAACGGGTTTTATTTTGGTTTTATTTAAGACTTTGTGGGCATTTTTTCCCCCACTCACTTTACAAAGTTTCCCAAAATAAGAAATGTTTATTTTAAGGAAATGTTTTTACATTCAATATCATAAATCGGTGGAATGGATTTATGTTGTGACTGATTAAGTTCGAAAGAAGAAGGGAAACATTACCATCTGTAACCTTAAGTGACTTTAGCCTAGTTTGACTAATAAACTACTATAATTTAATAATAATTTTAGGCTATTTGCAGAGCCAGGACTAAGGCCAGACTTTTTTATTGCTTGTTTTGCTGATCCAAAATGTGTTTTTTTCGCTTTTTCCGCCCTCTGGTGGAGAGCCAACGGTAATGTTCTGTACATTAAATCTTTTTCCAGATTCACTTTAATTGAATTGTAGATTAAATAAATTACATTTTTTCCTTAAAAAAAAATATTTTCATGTCTTCCTCCTTCCTTGTATTGATTCCACATAGTCCTTGAGAAATTGAAAAGTGCTGAAAAATCAAGATTTCTTTTTTTTTTTTTTTTTTTTTTTCTTAAGTAGGGACATCCGAGGAACAAGTAATTAAAAAAGTCTGGCCTAAAGTTCTTGACCACAACACCGTCTGACAAGTACAGGCAATGGGAAAAATCTTACCTGCTTACAGTATTTTATTGTACGAGATTTAGTTTTGAAATATCCTCCCATTTTTGTGTGCCGTATACTAATTCATTAGTTCATTTCAATTACTTAATGTACCCACACTAGTAATTATTGTCTAGTAAAAAGCCAGTCATTCAGACCGTGACTTCTGCAAGCATCACTACGACACACTTTGTTTTCCACTTATGACTGCAAAGAACAGTTTTTAATAACACGGTTAGTGCCAGGTGTTACACGTTTCTGTATTTCTCAGCAGTTTGCTAGATCATAAGACAATTAAATACAATTTCTCAAACAGCTTTTAACCACAGAATTACTTGCAAAAGCAATTTAAGGAACATATACAAGCGTTGAAATGTTCTTTTAAGGAATGTGGTGACGTTCACACACTGCCAGTGGAAAATGACATAAACCCATATCCCTTCTTAAATCACAGGACAGTAGTAGCGGAGATAATTATTGTCGATTGTTAAGGATTATAAAATGACACTGAAAACCGAGCGCCTGAACGTGATTCAAATTCAGTAAGGAATATTGAGTTTTGAATGTTGCTTGGATTGATCTAGACAGATCTGCCCACAAAAATGAGGGGATATCTCCACTTAAAGATGTGTGTGTATGTTATAGGGACAGTTAAAATTCATTTTCATTTGTTGTGCAATATCCTATAGGTAATATCATGTCAAATGCCTTAATGTGAACTGCATTATGTGGCTGTTCTAACACTTTACAATTCATACAGTTTTACAATCCCTCCTCCTCTGATTAGACTGGACCAGTTCTAGTTCTAGTACTGCATTTACAAAGTATCTGAGCAGGAATATTTAACAAACCGTGCTGGACCATTCAGGACTGTGTGTGTTCGATTATTCACATACTTTGGTAGGTCCAAACAGACGTACATTATCAAACATTTGGCATTGACAAGTGCGTTGTTTTGTATAGGCTGTGCCCACGTGATGGGAATGCTTAACTGGTAAGACTTTTATATTCATTTTATAACACTGCTCATTGGATATTACTATCAGATGGTCTGTAGAGAAATCCAGTTAGTCCAGTATGTATGTATAGTACTCAGCATGTTTTTCTTCTCAGGAAGCCGCTCCCTTGAGGCCATTCTGTTTCCAAACCGGTTCAGCTGCTCTTAATGGGTTACTGCCAGTTTGTTATAAGGGGAAAAAACCAGCAACGAGAGCTGCTTTTATCTGAACTCTTTTATCTGAAAGCTCCCAGATCCCTTTTTCCAGCCATCGAGTTCATCCCAAACTTAAAGGGAGACTCATCAAACTGGTTCCGCCAGTGGAAGTGATGGTCTAACATTAAAAGCGGGTCGTTCCGGTCACACAACTTTCTACTTCATGTTACACAATTGTGTATCAAGGCGGTTATGAGTTGAAAGAAAAAAAAGAAAAGGAAAAAAAAAGGCATTTGGTATTGATTTTTGTTTAAAAAACGGATCCCATATTAACAGGAAACACTAGTACAGAATTTGTCCCTGGAAAGGTCAGTGTATTTTTGGTTACGCTTTAAGAAAATCAGGCTTTCGTGTTCCTTGTCACGAGACAAAGCTGTTTCGTGTTGGCACACAACAAATGACTTCACACAATGTGCGAATGTTCCTGAGTGCCTGAGCAACTCTAGTTCTAATCTGGCTCTCTGGGCCTTTCCCTTTGCACGCACCTTTTTCAATTCTAATACTGTCTGTAATAAGCTTTTTTTTAAAAAAATAATAGTAAATAGGTTAAGCGACTGGGAAGCGACAACAATCACTAAGATATGCATGTGAAAATACCACCTTTTTGTATTTGCACTTGTCTGTGGTACAGAGAACGTATACGCCTTGATGCCATTTGAAGCTGAGCTTTTTTTTTTGCCATCAGATGTACCACTGAGAGCAGCTTCATACCTCGCACCCTGTCCTTGAACGTATATCCAGCCTTCTTCACGCTCACTTCTTTTTCCTGCAGCGGCAGCGGCAGCAGCAAGCATAGCAGCGGTTCACTTGCTCCTCGTCGTCCTTGATGGTGTAGCTGCTGTATGGAAGGGGATTCTGATTGCCGTTTCGAACTTCCCCATAAACGGGCGTACCAGATGGATTCTCCGTCCCCTGAGGTTTAAAGCTTCCGTAAGGGTTTCGGGCGGACGGATTGTTGTAGGAGCTCTCCAGGGCCATATGGTTGATGATAACCGTGCTGGATTCGTCATACGAGCGCAGCTTGGCCCGGGGAATGGTGACATCACCGTAAGGGTTGTCCAAAGAAAGATTCATGGTGTCAGACCTGGAGTGGAGATTTAGTTGAAAGCAGGATTGAATTCGCAGTCGAGGAGCACTTTCGCTTCGGAGTGCAAGTCTGTCCGTTATGTAGCCATAGAGAGGAGAACTTGATCACGGGCCTGATACTGATGTCTGTTCGAGGACAAAAATATAAACTATTAAAGCGGGTACAGGGCACGATGTAATACAGGTCTTCTAAAGATCAAACGCATTATGAATTGCAAAGTAGGAAGATTTTCCATCTACAGCTCTCCCACAGCAGGCTGGTGTTCCTGAGAGGCTAAATAGCCATTCCCTTTTTTCTTTCACTCTAACCGTACCTTATTACCTGCTGTACCTGAGAAATGAAACTCCAATTCTATAGAACCCTATTCTATTCCCATAGCCGTCCCAAATACATTCACTACACAAATAAGAACAACAATACTACCAGTTGGAATCTTGATTTCCAGTCAGCAGAATAAAGGCTGTATTCCTTCTGTTCCTGGACCTTGGTATGACATACCTGAACAGTCATGGAATGGTGGCTGTCTAGGTGTATATCAACCTTCTGTTCAAGCCTTAAAGGGTGTGTTTCTGTGACCCCACCCCTGGCTGTCCGGGCAGAGCCGAAAATATGTTTGGTTTGGAGGAAGGAGGGAGGAGGGTGGCTCAGGAATGTCTGTCTTTCACAGCTACAGGTGCATTATTATGATTTTTTTATGCATGCTTTAGCTATTGTATTACCTAAATCCGTCTGTTTCGAAATAGAATTCACACAAACATTGACCTCAGAACATTTTGTTGGAGCTGTTTTTACCTAAAGCAGCTTCCAACTTCTGATTTTACGCTTGCCTGATTGACCCGGTGGCCTCGCCAACCTAGTTTTAATTCCCTATATTGACTCCGTTCCTTAAACCCCTATCCAAAATGTAAATATATTCAGGTTGTATTTTTGTGATTCTGATTAACCGGGAGTCACACGGAACATTTCCTCTTGAAAGGAATTGTGTGTTTGCTATACCCTGAAACTACCCCACCTGCACAACTGGTCTTGGCTTTTCATGTCAGAGCTTTGGAATGTTTGTTCTGGAGTTCCTTCGTAATAAGTATTGAAAGTGTTTCATATAATATTTCGTACTGTAAGGTCATTGGTTGAGATCAAACCGACTTGCTTTAACATGCTAACCTTTTTGACCAGTTATTAAAGTTGGTGGAGCGTGAACTGGCCCCTTGGCTCTCTTGTATCGTTAAACAAATACGCATTTGACGTTGACAGACTCGATTAGATTATGTTCAGTGTGCAAATGGTAAATCTAGACGTTTTAGATCAGCTCCACTGGGACACTTTTGATACCATTACATCATCTTTAGGAGGGCCGAATGACATAGAAACCTAGCCTGTTGATGTACACGTTCTGGTTTGATCACATTCTTGTTGCATTTTTATAGGCTGAAAAGCTAAATACAGCTACCATAATGTTTCCATAACGAGTAGATAAGGTAGGGCTCAGATAAGGTGGGTGGGTCTGCAGAGCTGTAGATGGAATGTGTGATAAATGCGTTAACACGACTGTAACACAACCTAGATCCCCTGTGTGTGCCTATACTGCCACAGCTCAAATGTTTATTCTGTAGGTGTGCATTTGTGTGCTTACATAAATGTCCGGCCGCCGATCCGTGGGTAGTATGTCCCAAAATTGGGTACACCCTGCACATTTTGTAACTGGTTATTCCATAGTTCCATGGGGCATCACTAAAGATAGGACACGTCGATACGACGTAAGTTCAAGTTCATTTATTTCTATAGCGCCTTTTACAACGGAGCATTGTCTCACCGCAGCTTCACAATATTACACCGTCCTAAAAGCCTAGCCTAGGGTGATAGTGGCAAGGAAAAACTCCCTAAAATGGTAGGAGGAAACCTTGGGAGGAATCAAGACTCAACAGGGGACTCGTCCTCCATGGGTGGCCTAGACGCTAACTAAATAAACACCGAAAGAATATTAAATTACAGCAAAACAAGGTCAATAAATAAATAACAAATTAATAGTAAAAGTTAAACGAGTAGTTATTTATAAATTATAGAACAAAATAGATTATAAAATGAGTCCTCAGTGGGAGGTCCTTGGCGGCACATCGTCTCCTAATGTCCAACCGATGGAGGGAATTCCTGCACTCTGGTGGGACCTGCCTCCGATGTTGAAGACAATCAGTGCGACGCCAAGCCGGAAGAACATCCAAGCTCATGGTGCCGGAACCAGCACCCGAACATCAGCTCTGAGAAGATGCCTTTGTTACAACTGAACTGGAAAGCTGGAGATCTGGTGCTTAAACACCTAGCAGTGGCAGCTGAGCGGAGCTGGGATTTGAGCCCACTGAAGGTATTACAATATGTATCATCTACAATAATATAGTAATTGTTATAAGGATGTATGAGCTAACATTATTGAGGATGTCACCCATATTGCAAAAACAGTCAAAAACATGCCTCATTTATTCTCCACATCATAAAGCTTGGTAGGATTGAATAGTGCATGCTAGCACCAGAAATCAAGTTAGGATTTTACCTAAAAATGCTTTACTGACGTTAGAAATGAGTGAAACACTGAGCACAATAATGTACGTAATGGTAAAGTACTGGCTCCACTTTTGGTTTTATTTTATTCAAGATTATTTATTTTTTCAAAAATGCTTGGGTAATTTGTGTAATCTCTAGCGCTTCATCCACCATATCCGCATAAATTCAGTTCAGGGTTTCAAAGGTACTTTAGAGTAAACCCTGCGATAGGTCAGATTTAATATAACATAAAAGAGTATAGGCAGCACGGTGGTTCGGTGGGTAGCAGCACTGCCTCACAGCAAGAAGGTCCTGGATTCAATCCCAGGGTGGAGCGGGCAGGGTCCTTTCTGTGTGGAGTCTGTATGTCCTCCCTGTGTCTGTGTGGGTTTACTCTGGGTTCTCAGTTTTCCTTTGACAATCCAAAAACGTGTTTTAGGTTAATTGGTGTCTCTAAAGTAGCCCTGTGTGTGTGCGCGCGCCCTACGATATGTTGGCGCACCAGCAGGCCCGTGACCCCGTGTTGATTCAATGGAAGGTAACAAATGAATGAATAAACATATTTATTGCACTTCAGAGTATCCACAAAAATGTCTGGTACCCAATTCACTGCCCTGAATTCTATGCTGCATTTTATTCCGAGGTTGCCAGATCCCTTGAGAAAATAAGGCATGAGAAAAATTCCAAAAAAGACAAATCTCTTTGAATAAGGGGACCTAGAAATGTAGAAATGCATGCGTTGATAAAACACACTGACAAATGGAATCTGCTTCAGAGCAACAAACTACACAAAATCAGACCCAAAATATATAATAAATCAAGGCACTACCCCTAAAGCATTGTGACCAATCCATTTGAACGAGATGTCACATAGGACATTCAGCTTTGACTCACCAGCACCTGCTCACAGGAGAAAACTCAGCCACATGTACTTCCTGCATGACCCTACTAGCCATAAAACAAATCCTAATACAATGGGATTCCTTTGCTACCATAAGAAAAAAATGAGGACCTAAATAATTTATTCTGGAGATATCCACCAGAAATATTGGCCTTTCTACAGCATAGAAATACTGTATGAATGCTTTTCCTATGGACAAGTACTGGGATGGCAGAAAACAACAACAAAAACGTGCTCAGATCACTGAAATAAAACCCAGGTCTCTTTATCTGATTTTATACTTTGAAAATCAGACCTTAATTTCAGACCACAGTAATTTTCCTTGTGGCTCCGTGTTTTGGTTTCAGCCTACACTTTTTTCCGTAACTCACAAATTGTTAGGTCTTGTTGTGGTACTCTGAATAAGTCTTGTGCCCTAAGCCATAACAGTGTACTGGTCTCTACAGGACAGGGCTTGCAGGGTGCCTGGATGCCACTGTGTAATTTCAGGTATTAATATTAATTTTGTCTTTCCATCAGTGCTGGCATTGGGCGAACAGGGACTTTTATTGTGATCGACATCTTAATAGACATCATCAGAGAAAAAGGTAGGAAAGCAGAGTTGTTCGTTATGTCTTTATGCTGTGTTATAACTCTGATGTAAAGGTTATAAAGGCATGTGCCGTATAACGAGTGCATTAAATAAAATTACAGATATTACTGTAATTATATACTCTTGTTTGGATACTGTAATGTGAATATAAATGGTACAGTGTTCCCTGGTTTATGGTGGGACTTGCGTTCCAGGACCACGCGCCATAAACGAAAATTCGCGAAGTAGGGACGCTATATTTATTTAAGTATTTCTACACGTATTTCTATTTTAGTCGTAGAACTTGCAGAATGTTTGGGTAACATCGTAGGGCTTGAATGAATTCAGTCTATAATGAAACTTTCACAAACAGCGAACACAAAAC
>JAUZSV010385536.1:0-11205 GCA_034780495.1 Parotocinclus cesarpintoi | reverse complement strand
GAAGAAATAAAAATATTATTTTTATTTAAAAATGAAATTTCTTTAATCTACAATTAAATTAAAGTGAATTTGGGAAAAAAATAAAATGAACAGAACAAAACCGTTTGCTCTCCACCGGAGGGCGGAAAAAGCTAAAAAAAAAAACAACAACAATTTTTTTTTTACTTTTTTTTATTTCAACCATTGGTGCTGCGGCGGATCCGAGAAATACCACAAAAAAAATAAAATATATATATATATATTTTTCCTTCAAATATGATCGTCGGCAGATAAGCGAAACAAGCAATAAAAAGTTTGGCCTTATGCCATGAGAAAAGCCCCAAATGAACCTGTGTTTGAGAGCTGGTAATATTCACTCTGCTTTAGCAGAAAAAAGAAAATAGCGCTATAAGCTGGAGTTAAAAATCGTTTTGAATTCTGTTGTCTGTAATAATGCGATGTATAGTGTTTTAGTTTTTTTTTTAAACTGGTTTATGGCTCATTTAATGGATCATTTTGTAGTTTGTACATGGTGCTATGGGAAACTAAAACCAACTTATTACTAATGCTCGTATGACTTTCTAGAAATACTTCATGGACAGCAAAACACCATGCATGATGATTGGCGCCAAGTCTGACCTGCATGAGGTTCGTCAGCACTACAGCTCCTCTCAACTGGATTTCTGCAGAAGACACAAACTGCACCAACCACAGCTCTTCACCTGCAATACGACTGAAGCACCCAGCAAAGACATCTACACCAAACTCACCACCATGGCCATGTATCCGTGAGTAAAACCACCCCAACTCCCTCTCTAACCTGCATGCCTTCATTTGCCACCTATCTTTATTCATATGGTTTCTCATTTTTTTCTATTCTTAAGCAAACATTTTATCTGTTTTGTCAGCTCTAAGTCACACAGGGTGGTTCAAGTGGTTAACACTGGTTTTCTGGGTACTTTGGTTTCCACCCACATGACTCAGGTTAAGTGGTCAGTGTAAATTTGCCTGCTATGAATTAGATATGCACCGATTGATTGGCCGGTTTTCATTTGATCATCCGACCAGTCTCATAACTGATTCTGTGCTCGTCATAGACGGTCACACTTTTGCTCTGTGACAGCGACACAAACGTGCTTTTACTAACGTTATTCACGGTCTTAAACACTTTTCCAGCTTTAAACTGTGAAACACACTGATGACGAGCACTTCAGAGTCTTAGATTTCAGTCTCAGTATTAGTTGTGGGAGCAGTTATATGGTATTATTTGGGTTACAGCCAGGTCTTCAGTGTTCTAGTTCTTCACAGTAAGTGCTTGCTGTTTGTGGTTTGCTTCATGAAAGTAAGCAGCAGAGGAAGATCTCTGAAAATACTTTAACACACCATCACATCACTGAATATGTAGTATTTGACTAAGCTAAAGCTAACTCTGCTTAGAGTGCGGTGCCAGACACAAACTTTCTTTGTCATGGTAGAAGCTTTGATTAATTTAAAAAAACTGAACTAAAATGATCTATATTCTTTAATTTATAGTTGTGGACAAAAGAGAATCAGAATCGGCCAGTCAAACTGCAAAAAATATTGCAATCGGTGCATCTCTGCTATGGATGTGTCTGACTATTAGCTATTTAACATATCAAATAGCCGTTGACGATGCAAGGTTTAAAAACAAATGAATCTAATTTTATACAAATAACTTGAAGTTATCATAAAATTAATTATTTGGTACATTGAATAGGACATTAGTGAACTATTACGTCCAGCCTAAAATCATTGAATATGCTTAGTCTGAAAGTGTTGGAATCTGCTTTGTAATTCTTTTATTTTGTTATTTTTAGCATTTTTCTTAGCAGGAAGTTCTAATGACATTAATGTTTTTACAGAAAGCACTGCAAGTAATGTATTAAAATGTTTAGGTAATTAAATTATTGAAAAAATCTAATGAATTAATTTAATGTCACATTTATTATTAATATATCGGTAGGTATTTGAGTCTGTCATAGTGGCTTTTTATTCAAGAAGTCTACTTGTTTATATAGTTTTTGCAGTTATGCACATATTCTGGTTGTACTTCATCAGCAGGGATTCTCCTTAGCTGTATTAGAAAGCTATGAAATCAGGTTTACTGTTTTTGTTATTGTACAATACTTTGGTTACTTTCCATCTATATAATAAACCTATCCTTTTAAATCTGTATCATTGCTGAATTAGACAGGTGGCCTAATTATTTGTACAAAATACATTTGTGCAGGCTTTCTGTTTGTAGTGGATCTTTTCTTGTTTTCTTTGCTGTATCTGATCTACATCAGTATCTGATCTCAGTGCTTCCCTGCTCTTTACATTTGCATAATATGTTCATGTGTCCATGACCATTGTTTATTTAGGCATTCTGCTTATTTTAACCCACAGCAGTTTAGATTCTTGAACACAGCCTCTTTCAAACAGTAGCATCAACTGGAACATGGCTACTCCATTAAGAGAGTAATTTGTATTTTAAACTCTATGTTCCAAATTCAGTCGTTTGTTACTTCTCATATTGACTTTTTGATCCCTTCTACCCATAAGCTTTATTTTTTTATCCCCAAGAGGTGTTTCGAGGAGGGGCATGAAACTTCTCTTAAAAAGAGTAAGAGGAACCTTTGGGCCTGAGTATTCCAGGATATGCATCACACATGACTCTGATCTGTTCTTCTTGTCTGTGTATGTGTGTCTCCACAGCCACGCCAAACTCCACTGCTTGTGTACCTGCAACAGGTGCACTTTTTGCATCAGTCAGAGCCTGCTGAACAGCGAGCTCCTGCGCTCAGTCAGGGCCAAACTCTACAGTGTCATTGTGAACAGGTCTCCGAGTCCAGCCCGACCCCTTTGTGTTCATTAGGGCTACCTTTTAACTCTTGCTTCCTAACATGCCTCCTCTATTTGCGTTGCATATCCACCATGGATGGTTGCTTTATTTGCTTCGAGTACTTGGCTTTTTTATCCTTTGGCTATTGTTTCAAGATCTCGCTGTGTTGGCTGGCTGTGTGTGAGAGTTCTCTGGGAATTGAAAGTACTGGTACTGAATGCCTGGTGTGTTTATCAGTTGGAGCACCTTCAGTTCCACTAGAATCATTCAGTTCCAGTTTTCAGAATCAATATTCAGCCAGTCTTAGTCACATGTCCTGTGGTTATATGTGTGTTTTATGTGAATATGAGCTTGGGAAAAAATAAAAGTCTGTAATTAGTTTTATAGACCATCCATAATCTTTTCCTTTAGACAGGCGCTGTATATTCTGTAACTCCAGTAAACCTAAAGCAGTGGGTTTAGGAATACATTAACAGTTCTGAGTTCATTTTCCTGCTCTGTTTTAGATGACAGAACATAATGGTACAAAAGCAAATATGAGGTTTCATCTTTTCCTGAATGTTATTGTCATCTGTTGTGGGCATTTAAAGATGGAGCAATTTAGTGCGAGTAATGAAGTTTAAAAATAAAAGTTTGTGGTGTGATTTGAAACGCGTGATTTCATGTGATTGTAATAAGGATTTGGTACAAAAGCAGCATTCCTGAAAGTCTTTGTCTTTGAGGAGCAAAGATGGGCAGAGAAAATGCGTGCAAAATTGTTCTTCAAAATAAGAAGGTATCAGTATATTTGTCCCTCCCTTCCTTTCTTCCTTTACAGTGCAAAACGTTATTAAACGATTCAAATAAGCTGGAGAAACTAGTTTAAATAAATTTTAGTTTGAACTAGTTTAATACTGTGATCTCTGATCCGTCAGACGGAACAACATCACAAACTAATAGCTATTCATCAATAGCTGATATAACCAAATGATCAAGGGATTACTTTGGCAAACCTTTATTAAGCACAGTTTAGTGTGCAAGAAAGAATTATTTTAACCATGTTCAGAAGTGGCATCCGTTTCTCTGGGCTTTGAGGCATCTAGGACGGGTCATTGTACAGTGGATCTTTTTTGGAAGATATGGACACCATGTTCTTTGGCCCAAAGACAAAAAGAACCATTCAGACTTATCAGCGTCAAGTCTAAAGACCAGGATCTTTCATTGTATGGGGTTGGATCAGTGCCATTGTCAAAGGTCATTTACACTTCTGTGATGGCAGACAAAAAGTTAGAATTGAATTGTAAATCCCTTTCAATCATTCGTTAAATAAATCTAATTAAAAATTAAGCTTTGTTGACAGCCTAGAGATCCTCTGGCCATATATTCTCCTCCAAGCCTGCTTTGTACCAAGTAATGATTAATTATAAGTAATGAGTAATAATTTGTAATTATAGTCACCTTTTGACTTCACCTGTTTGTAATCACATCATTATTATGGTTACTTATGTGTATGAAATGCAGGAATTGATGTTTAAATGTTGACAAGGCAAAACAAAACATCTTTAATTCATATTAATTAACATGAAAGAAAAAAATCATTGGTTATCGAAACTATTATTTTCATGCTGTCTATATTTTCCACACGGTCTCAACTTTTTCTGACTTGGAACTGTATTTTTGGGCATGAATCTTACCTGTATGATTTGCGATCTAATCAGATGAGGCTCAAGACCCTTGCTTAAGATCTTAACAAAGACAGCTTGGCAGGGCTAGGGCTTTTGGTCACCTAACCTTTTAATCAACATTCCGCTTATATATGGTTATTTAGCAGCTATTATTTATTATTCTTTATTAGCTATTTATCCAGATTGGCTTACAACTGATACAGACTTATGCTCTATGTAGCAATTGTGGGTTACTAGTTACCTGGTTCTTTTGGTCCATAGTTCAGTATTTTAAATAATAGGCTACCACATTGTGTTCTGCATTTACGTTATGAATATGTATATTTATGTATCCTTTTACAGGGTGACCTACTGTGTACTCCTTGTGTCTGTGTGGGTTTTTCTCTTTGGCCCATAAATAGTGTGTGATGTAACCTTGTGTCTGTCGTGAATACAGCCATTGATGCTTATTTGACATTAAGTAAAACTAATAATCAAAATCTTTACTGTTGGTGTCCATACAAAAAGATTTCATTATGGGATATTACATTTTATAGGAGTCCAGACATGATGTGTGTTCGGGGTGTTTTTTTCCGTTTTTTTTCTTTCTTCATTTTACTATTTATATTTTGTTACAGTAACCCTTTACTATTCCATCTGGGTAATATAACACTTTAAAAGGTGTACTGGTCAGTAATGTCCTAACATTCCATGTAGATACATGTACGTTTGGCTGCAGTGTTGCACAAGTGTCATTTCAGTGATGGAGTGGGATTGTCATGGGTACTACTGATAAATAAGATTTTAAGTATATTCAAGGAAGCCTTCTGACCTCTTGATAATTTTTTTGCATGCATGAATGTATGAGGTTTTGCTAAAATTATATTTAAATGGCATGACTTCTATAACTAATGTTTCAATGGCCACCAGTTTCCATTTTGCCTAAAACAGTGGTTATAAAGGAGCAAATACATGCTTTCAGTGGATTTCATTTAGTATTGAAAGCATTCATTACCTACACTGATTAATTAATGAATCTGCCATTTAATTGCATTTATTATTTTAAGGTGGATATGCAAACAATAACTCTGCACTAACTCTACTAAATTCACAATTTTGTAAACGGCTTTGGTTATTGTTTGCCCCTAAATATTTCTTTATTTATTCTATTGTTTTGCATACAGATATTAATCACTTTATTAGATTTTATTAGGAACTAGATATGGGTGTTTTTTGTAACTTGAAAACAATGCCAGTATTTAATATTTTCCCTAAACATTTGATTGATAATATGTTGTATTTATCTTTCATTGTCTCTAGTTTTTAGATTATGTTTTGGCTTAAAATACTTTATACTTTGATATTAAATACTGTAGCAAATCTAAAAACAATTGGTATTTTTATGTTTTTAATTCTTTTTATTAAGTATTATCATTTCCTTTTTTCCCTTTTTCCATAGGTGTTCATTCCCATCAGTTTGGCTGTGCCTGTTGCTTTTTGTAATGCATATATTTACCTCATGCTAACATGCATGTGTGCGGTTATTTATTTCACTACATGGATTATGAAATTTAATCTTAGTTTAGTAGGTTTGATGTTAACATACTGTAGGCAGAAACATACTGAGATACATTTTGTACCTGCTTACACCAGTCAGCCATAACATAACAATCACCTGCCTAATATTGTGTATTGTGCCAAGTGGAACAAAGACTCTTACCCACATTCACTTTGTAAGTTCTGTAAGTTGTGAGGTGGGGCCTTTATGGATCAGACTTGGTGTCCAGCACAGCCCACAATGGGCTGTTACCAGGAAGGGCAGGTTCTAGTCTATGTCTCACAACAAAACATTATCCAGACTGTCAGTGTTAGTGGTTTAAATGTTATGGCTGGACCGTCTGTATTTCAGCATGTTTCAGTAGTGTAGTAGCTAACTCCTAATATGTGGTAAATGTGTATATACAGAATTACGTTTGTAAAGCAAATAATAGAAATGCTTATAATGGTGCTCCCTTATTTTGGAGGCAGATATCCAGTACTCTAGATGGCAGTATGACTCAGATTTTGCAACCTGATGTTTATTTAATGTTCTTATATGAAACGCTTGATATGGTAACTAGTGGCCAGCACGTTCCGTCTGTTTTTCAATATTTTGTTTGCTCAGATCTGCGTCTAACTTCACGTTATGCTTTGATGAAGGTGTGTTTTAACATTATAGGAACGATACTAAAACCCACACGTCACATGCCACATATGCACCACTCTGGCCACGCGGTGGGTGTGTGCATGTATGTCATTGGGTGACTGGCGTGACTGGGCCACGTGGTTGTTGAATTGCCATCCTGTGTGCATGTACACAAGGTTTGGGCTCTGGTTTGATGAGGTGGGTGTTTATCTTTTGGCTGATGACGACACCAGCCTCATCCATCAGGTGCATGAGGTCACCTATGTTGAGGACTCGATCCATATGGAGGCATCTGTTGACCCCTTTGTGCCCAGGTAAAGACTGATTTATCTGGGATGCTGGCTCTTTGTGTATCCTTGTTCACTTTGCTTACTAGCCCTAGATCTAGAGGATCTGGTTTTTTGCAGTTTGATGTGCTGATTCAAATCGGTATGATGGATGCCATCTTTTCAACACTGGAGCATTATAGTAACTGTTTTCGTGACTCGTTTTGTGCAATCTGTGCTCTCAATACTACACACGAGTTTTACATTAAATATGGGGAAATGTTTAAATGATTGTTTGTGCTAGTCACATAAGCAGATGAAGTAGTATATCTTCATAGCAAGTGCACTGGGTGCCAGTTACTTATCACTTTGCATACTAGCTGTTATTCACAATCAGAAACATTTTATTGATCCCAGGAGGGATTTGCAGTTGTTACAGTTGCAATCCTTTGTGTAAGAATAAACACACTATAAAATAAAAAAAATAATAATAATTTATAAATAATAAATAAATAACTAATTAAACATTCACACAGAATTCAGATTTTAACTGTATTGCAAATAAACTAATCACAGGTATGACCAAATAATTGTTGCTCAATAGCTGAACATTCTGGTTATCAAATATATACCTCAAACAAATTAAAGAAATATGGCATATTTATACCCAATCCAGTAGAGGAAAAATGATGGAATCATCAACCGAGAAATCACAATTAGTACTTTTTCTCTGTTATTTGTGATAGTCTGACTATTTTACAAATTCTACATCAGTCTCCTTTTAGCTTTCTCAAATTGTTCTTCTTCCAATGGCATTCAATTGATATGCATTATTTTTTTTGTTGAAGGAATGAGAAAATTGTCATCTCACCTGGTCCTTTTACCTGACATGAACCATATAATGCCTGAGTGGAGAACCTGTTTTCTTCAACTTTATATGTTTAATTAGAATGGAACCAGATGAAATAATAATCTCCTTTATCAATAAAGATTTGATTCATAGAACACAATCGTGGATTCGTTCCTAAATCCAATATTGATTGAATTTCATTTTTTCTTTTTTTTTTTAAACAGTTTTTTTAAACAGCCATCTGTTGTGCATTCTCCATTTTTGAAGCATTTTGCTTTGAGTTTTCAATCCTTTGAAATCTTCCTTGGTCTACTTGTATTCTTGTCTTATATGACCCTCTTATTTGTTTACACATGCTTCAAATTGTAGTTACAGCTGACTGGGAACAGCTAGCATATTTTGCCACAATCCATGATGGTTTCCCTTCCTTTTACATTCCTTTCCAATGTTTCGATTGAGAACTGTTTGTTTGGGGCCATGCCTTCTTTCATTTAACCATCATAATGAGCTGCTTAATCTCTGTAATGACTCCCTTTTAATAGCAGACTAATTTACATTTTTAGTCTTGTGCCAGTGTATCCAAGTATCCCCTAATTTTTGTGAGCAGTGTAAAAAAAAAAATAGTTTGATCAAATTATTTTCAGTTAATCAAAAATGTTTTGTGTCATGGTAGTGAGTTGTTTATTACTAAAATTTTGGTAAGGCTGTCTGGACGTCCTCCACTGGTGAATAGTAATTCCATAATTTTTGTAGTAACTGTTGTTTATACCCACAACTGTGCAGTTGTGCTGTGAATTTTTTTTTTCCACCTCTGAAAGACCATTTGTCATCATAAGCCTCTTTCTTGTGTCACAGTTGCCATTATGTATACCTTTAGCCCTTAAGATTTTCATGCTGCACTTTCCTCTGTGCTTTGCTGCTTTAATTGTTCTGCACTCTCCCTGCCTATCCCAGAATCCAATGCCATACATCTTGCTCACAATTTAAAGTTAGTTTACAAGTTGCAGTAATGCAAATGGTAGGCTAACGTAGATGTTATTCTTGTTAATGTGCGCTGTTATGATACAGTATAGACTATATTACATATGATACATTTAGCTTGTGATGGATTTGCCAGAACATATACCCATTATAAATCAGGGAGCACCTGTACGTAACAACTCCAGTAATGTGTATAATGTCATATACATTGTGAATTTTCTGAGGTTCTGAAAAAAATTATTTAATTTACATTATTTCCTATGGGAAAATGTTCATCTTTCGCACTCAACAAGACTTTGATACTTGTTGTTTGTGCTTTTCTAATAAAACTTTGTATGAGCTGGAGGGGAATGTGTAATCGTTAAGCAGTGTGGGATCTTTTTAATAATAATAATAATAATAATAATAATAATAATAATAATAATAATAATAATAATAATGTGCTGTTTCTTTAAGAGTGGGAGACAACACAAAAAAGATGGGAGTGGATTTCTAGCAAATGTATTACTTTCTCCAGTCTAGAACCGAGGAATCTGAGAGATCATGTTTACATTCAAAATCTTTGGAATACAGAAAAAACGGAAAATGAATGACAGCCAACTTTATCTATTTACTGTATGTAGACATATTTTCTTCTTTCATTAATGACAATGTGCATGTGGTGGGGAATTCTTTAAACGAACAATAGAACCATGTTGAAAATAACCAGCAATTTACACTAATTGATTTCAAATATATAGTTTACATCTTTGGACCAACGGTTGCGTGATTTATTATTATTTTTTTAACTGCAGTAAAATATTTCTTACGCTAAGCATAAATCAGTATAAGATCCAAAGGATGGCAAACAAAATTTCTTCCCTACGTTCCTTTACTGCTCCTACCTTGTTTCCATGGCAACCAAAGAGGGAGATGAAGGATGAATTGCTGGCTTTGAAGTCTCCAAATGCATTAATAAAAATGCTCCAGGAAGTACACACAGAGAGACAAGAGCACTTACTTAAATATCCTGCTGAGAACAAGAGCAGCAGAAGTTTTGGTGCAATGTTAACTCAAATGTGCATGCATAAGTGGAGAATGTGGTTTTGCCAGGTTAAGAAAACCACTGAAATTTGACATATTTACAGAACTTGTACAGTTCTGCAGGAAATATGTGTTTCATGTTGCTCCGTCTCCTTAGTCTTTAGACAAACTTTAGTTTCAGGGTGCTCCAGTACCATTTGCATCAATTGTCCTTCAATAATGACAGCTGCAATAAGTTAGCTGCTGCTATTATACGTTTCATTGCTAATAAACATACCATTGGTAAATGCAGTAAAAGGGGACTTACCTTTGCTGTGTTTCTGGCCTGAAGAAAATGTCTACAAGTAGTACAATTTTTGCTTTCCAACAACGGAATTTGAAAGCTGATAAATTTTAAATAATCTTAGCATGGCCCCACACAATGTTAAACACATTGCTCCAAGTTGAAATATGACAAAATAATGACAATGTTGCTTAACTTGAAACTCTGTGTAAACTTCCTGACATTTACAAATAACTGCACCTCCTAAAAGTACAAAACAGTGTCAGCACCCCTTTTCACACCATTAAACCCAGAACATAGACATGCAATTGTTAATGCTACTTTTTCTTTACTTTCTTGACTTTGTCCTTCTGTTATTATATTTGTGAGATTAAGATGTACAATTAGTTTTTACAACTGCCTCTATTAGCTCATCCACAATATGTCAGATTCTAGTCCCTGCTAGGAGCACATTTCCACTGTTTTCATAATACCAATCCATAGCTTTGGAAACACAAAGAAATTCAAACCTTACAGTTCATATATTCAGCATGTTTAATCTACAACCCCAAATCAGAGAAAGGTGGCACATTGGAAATTGCAAAATAAAATAGGGTGGATATATATTCGTTTAGATTTATTTGATTACAGAAAATATGAATCTGAGAAATGTAATGTCAAAAATATAAATTAATATATATTATTGCCTGCTTTTCAGGCCTGCATGACATTCATAAATGACACCTAAAACTTTACTGTGGAAGAAAGAAGCCTTATGTCAACCATGTCCAGAAGTGGTCTTCACTTCTTTGGACTGTGGGATCTGGGTTGAACCATCGCACAAAGGAAACGAGTTTAGTGGTCAGATGAATCAGTATTCCAGACCTTTTTTGTTAAAAAAAAAAAAAAAAAGTGAAGGTGTGTGCTGCAGATCAAAGCTGAAATCGCTTATCCTGACTTATCAGCCACAATTGTGAAACAAAGGATCTGTCATAGCATAAGAACACATGTCAGTGTTCTTACCACATAGTTTTATTATTATAATTATTAGTTTATTTAACATCACATCAGCATCAAATCTATAGTATATTTACAATATATGCAATATTAATCACCCACAATATTAATACACCCAGTGGACACAAGGAGGAACTGCAAACTCCACACAGGT
>JAUZSV010385433.1:0-11205 GCA_034780495.1 Parotocinclus cesarpintoi | reverse complement strand
GGTTAAAGATACTGGCCTATGGACAAGAAGGTCCAGGGTTAAAATCCCACTGCTGCCACAGTTGGGTCCCTGAGCAAGGCCCTTAACCCAAAGTTGCTTGAATTGTAAAACTGCGTTAATTGTAAGTCACTCTGGAAAAGGGCGTCTGCTAAATAACATCAATGTAAATGCGTTTTGCTTTTAAATATTATCTTTATTCTCAAATGTGAGAAAGGCCAAAACACAAGCACAGAAAGATGGAGACAACATGACAGCGTTTTCATTTGGAAAGCACTGAGCAGTGTAACTTGTGCTTCCTTCTCCATTGCTCTCTACTAGGGGAGGGTGATATGACCCTAAAATAATATCACGATATTTTAGGGCACTTTTGCAATAACGATATCTTTGGCAATATATTTAAATGGCAATCGATTGCAACAAAATATAATTTATACTTTAAAATACCTGACCTTGTGGCATTTTTTTACTTTACTCGTACTCAGCTCTGTGCTCCTGCTTGAGCTGGAGAAACAGATTAGATTTGTTGTTACAGACCTTTTGCGTAGCTTACATATCACTGTAATTTGTTGTACATCTGATATTTTGTACCAAAACCACCTCCACACTACCAAAATTCGCTTCCCTTTTTGGGACAAATCTCCACCACAACATAACACATGCTCTGCCGTGCCTGTTGCTCTGCCTATGAGTCACATAATGGACGTATTTCGTACTCTGTGTAAATGCATTACGTCATTACTTAAAGAGGTCTAAAAAATTACACCGGTATTATCGCGAACGATACGATATGGCACACCCCTACTCTCTATTACCTGCATGTCACTGGCTCATGGAGAGGCGTGCGATATGATAATGTTATTTGTTGTTCAGCCATGTGTGAGCTGACATGTTTAAGTATGTCACTCCATTTGTTAAAAAATAATAATAAAAAAAAAAATCAGTTTTATTCACAGCTTCCAAGCACGACAAATCAAGGTAACTTGACTAGAGTTAAAAATAAAGCAAGGCAAGTTTATTTATACGCAACGGTTATTCAAAGTGCTTTACAAATAAGAAAATACAAAGACAAGTCAAATTAAAAAAAACATTGAAAAGAATAACAATAAAAAATGAAATAAAAATAAAGTAAGAATAAAGCATGAATAAAATATGATTCAAAGTTGATTAAAACAATGTATTTAAAAGGAGAAAATTAATCAAATTAAAAGAAGGAACATTAATAAATCATGATTAAAACATGATTCAAATAATATATTGAAAACAAAGAAAAGAATTGGAATAAAAGTGCTCTTACAGAATAAAAGTGTGGGGAGCTTCACAGTGTTTTAAACTGAGCTGAAGACCTGCTCAGACATGAAGGTTTTCAGCCTGGATTTAAAGGTGTCTAGTGTTGGAGCTCTTCTAACGCTCTGTCTACTGGTTCCATATAAGAGCAGCACAGTAGCTAAACGCTCCCTCTCTATGTTTAGTTTTTACCTCAGGCAGCACTAACTGATCAGTTCCTGTTGATCTGAGAGATCTGCTCGGCTCGTATTGCTGGAGCACATCAGATAAATATGCTGGTCCTGCACCATTAAGACATTTATAGACCAGTAATAGAACCTTAAAGTCTATTCTGTAACAGACTGGTACCCAGTGCAGGGATTTAAGGATGGGGGTGATGTGCTCCCTTCTTTTAGTCCTAGTGAGAATTCACTCACATTGGGACACTTTAGAGAAACCAATTATCTATTATTATTTAATTACGTATTACTTGTTTGTTGCCCTGGATAATGGCGTTTGCTAAACAAACAAAAAAGAAATACAAATGTAAAAGTAAACACAGGTTGAAGCCTATTTTTTTTAAATATAGTAGATCATAAAAAATATGAAAATTAACAAATATCAAAATAATAACCTATTATTCTTGAGCCAATTTATTTCCACGTGCCCTTATTATACCAGTATCATAACGTAGTTCTCTCAAATCAACCATCATTGTACCTCATGGATGAGGGTAGTTAGCATCTGTTGGTAGCTCCGCCCTCTGCTAACCATGAAGCGGTTAATTGGTCGCCCATCTTTGTCAGTCTGGACAGGAAGGTCGTAACAGAGCAGCAGACCAGCTAAAATGAATATGAATATTATTCCTTTGTATTCAACACCACAGCTAGCTAATTATGACACTAGCAGGTTTTGTCATCACAACGGCTGGCATCCGAATCAAAATATTTTAAAAAGGTTGTAAAAACACACTAACCAAGCACTTGCAAATATCCACTACCTGATCCATTGTCTAAAACCATCAAATAGATATTAATTTCTGGTAAAATAACTGCCTCCACTTAGTTAGGAAGGTTTTCCACTGGAGTTTGGGATAAGACTTGATGTAGTCCATGTGCAGTCTGAGCAATAGGTCAGCACTAATATTAGGTGAAAAAAGCTGCTTTGATCTGATGGATGATGATCATGCTGGAAATCATCACAGATTCTCTACTGAATTATCAGTGCAGGGTCTAAGCTTCTAGAGGAGATTAGATTGTAGTTTAAGTAGTTTTTCTTCCTTTAAATGTATATTTCAGCTGAGAGTCAATGGTGCACAAAAAAAAAAAACAACAACAACATTGTCATATACTGCTTTATTAATATTTTTGCACAGGCCTAGTCCTACTTCAGTGGCCATGCTTTATTACCCAGAACCCAAAATGATTCGCACTCATGTCTTCTAAAAATTCTGTTGATATGGATGGTACATCTAAATGTAGGTGTGGAAAATTAATAAATTTTCTTATCCGCTTAATCCTTGGTCAGGGTTGCGAGAAATCTGTTGCCTAAATGGCAAAAGAAAGCAAGGCATAATAAGGAAGAATTACTGACACCAAAATGCTTTCATCTTATGCAAATCTCCTCCATCATCTATTTGCTTTTAACTTTTTCATCAGTTCCCAACAGAGAATATGGACATTCTCAATTCTTAATAAGAATTTATAACCAGTTATCTTATTCTTGAGAAAGATTGTTTAAGAAAATACAATTTAGACATACAATTTAAATTATAATGATTAGCATTATTTCACTTATCCTGGTCAGTGGTCCAATGCCTATGTCATAGGTGGAGGACTCTGATTGGACCCTGGCTCTGTCCAAAGGGGTGGAGGGGCCCTGGGTTTTCAGCAGAGTGACATTCCACTCAATCAGAAAGAAAATCCAGTCTTAAACCCAGGTGATAACGATGGTGGGCTACCCCAATGGCACTGTGCCACCTAACTGCCAGTTCTGTTTATATTAACTGCATTATACCACATCCCCAGAACTCTTACCTGCTAGACCAGGTTTTAAACCTGGCTGCTTGTTCTTCTCATATGCTTTCAACATGAAGCCAGGCACACCAGCAACAGCTTTGCCTTGGTCAGTGCGAAGGTTTGCTCCTCTCAATGCTAAATGGTATACTCCACGAGGCATTTGGGTCATTTCTTGTCTTATGAGAGTTGTCAGAAAAATCTCGAGTGCTGGAATAAACAAGTTTATATTGGCATATGATATGTCTGAAGAAAAAGAAAAAAAAGTCTACACACTAAATAGTTCTTGATAAATGATTTTTTCCCACAAAGCTTTTAGAGATGCACTGATTGCAATTTTACAATTTTACAATTCTGATTGTTAATTTTAAAAAATACTGGGCAAATTAGAGTTTCTTTCTGTCTAATAACTATAAATGACATTGTGCTGATTTGTGCATGACTCTGCACTTGCTTTAGTTTTTAGCCTTTGTTAGCGTTCTCAAATTCCCTATGTTCAGCAAGGTTATGCTGTTTTAAACGTCCTATTAAGTTCGTTATTCTGAACATTTCTGTTTTATTTTCGCCATGTATGTAATATAAGATGACATTGTGAAGAACTTCTATGCTGAAGAAATGGATCAGAAATAGATCACTATTCATGCAGAGCTTGTATTGCTATTCAGCATCTTTTTAAAACTTTAATGACATTTCTGCTGCATACTTTTCCACACAAAAACACTAAACACACTAGAAGCTACACAAATATGGGTGCAGAGACATGACGGAAAAAAAGCAGACTGGTGGGATAAAAGTATGCAACAAAAAGCTGTCCTTTTATTAATGTTTACAAAATGTGACAGACAAAGACCCTGAAAATGATGAGATCTTTTGTCTCTTTGTTGCACAGCTCTGGGTGTTTCACTCTGTCTGCGGTGTCAAGACACTGAACACTAAGCTCAAGGCTCTTAGGATTAAACAGGGAACAAAAAAACTGTGATGGGCTGAGTGATCACTGTGCACTATAGAAAAAACACAGCGACAAGGGTAAAGACCCTGACCTCCTTGACTCCTAACAAGCACCCACTCCTCTTAAGCACAGTGTGACACACAAGGCTTTCATCACTGCTTAAAAACAGGTTGTTATGGCCTTGAACTATATGGAGTATTGCATATATTAGAAATACCAAGTTTCACAAACAACCATTAAAAACACTTGTGTCCCTAGCTTAAATGTAGCATATTTTACCCCTTTTCCACAATTTAACAAATTTCCTTGGGGTAACCCTCTCTATGGCAGCACTTTTTTTTAGAACGGTTCATTTAAATGCATGTTGCTTTAAATGATAATGAGGCACAGCTCACCTCACTGCCCCCAGTGATTCACAGGGTCATGGTGTCTAAAATCACTTCCTTATTCATTAAATAAGATCATAAGCTCAAAAATTGTTGATTTAACGTAATTTAAACAATGGGTTTAAATAGCTGCAGAGGTAAGGCTGTGGGGAAAACTGAGAACATTTTAAATTTGACTCCTACTTCTTGGGATCATGCAAAAGCCCTGTAAAAGTGAGTTTAATTATAAATCCCTGTTAAATTCAATTCATAAGGTTGTTATATTACATTAACAGGAATCAGAATAATAAATCCAAATGACTTTTTTATTATAACCATGCCTTACACTGAAAGAACAACTTATCATACCCGGTAAAACTGGCTGTGGAGTGAAGTCAATCAGCTTAATGTATGATGATCCTGGCACAGTGAGATCTTCATCCTTCACATTCTCTTTCTCCTCCTCCTCCTGGTCACTTTGCTGCTTCACTTCTGGTCTGGCCTTTGTTACAAAGATAACATAAGGTTTAACAGAATCAATTATATTCCATAATGCTCTAGCAATACTGATTACTGATCTTACTGATTCAGGCAAGTGCAAGATGGAGTGAGAGGATTCAGGAAATTCAGATAATGCTCTGTAGCCACTTGCTGCCACCTCTGCATCCTAAAAGAGTTAAGCATAAAATATGTTATAGTAAGACACTCAATATACTGTAGATTGCACCGAAAAGTACTATTTTAATATTGCAAGTGAGAATTCAGAAGTCAGAGCTTGTTTAGAGCCACTTAACAGTTTAGCACATTTTATTCAATAGCGTTCCACTGCTAAACTGATTTTAAAAATTCTATTTTGTATTTTGAACTTGTACAATACTGAGGTGAAACTATAAACTTACCTATGGCGTGAGTAATTTGCTTTGCCCGTTCACTATCAGCACTTAGCAGCTGCTTAAATGCTACAAATCGTGTTTCCTCTTTGCTCCGGTAAGTGACACGTTTGGATGGTGTCTCCGCAAATGTGTTTGCATACTGGAAGTACTAGTATCGATGTTTGATACTCGCGTTGAGCAAAGTTTACCCAGTGTTACCGTTTTGTCCTCTATTCTTTGCCCGTCATTGTTCTAACTGACTGGGAAACCAAAATATTCATACACAGGAGATGGATGCGAGGGTGATTTTGGTTGTTCCAGCTCAGTGTTGCTCTCTCCGCTAGCCATTTCACAGTCAGCTAATCGTTCAGCAGGCTAACCAAAACAATAAAATTACGTTTTTCCCCCAGTAGCTCAAAACGCTGCTCGGGCGTCATCATAGTAACACACCTGTTATACACCGTGTCACTAGATGTTGTATGAAACTACAGTACACAGAAATCTCTTCTGCTTTGCTGATAGCTGCATCTCTGTAGTGCGGGTTAAGAAACGGAGCAGAAAATAATTAAGAAAAAATCTTAATGTACTCGATTCACAGCTTGTGTCGTATCGAAACCCCCGTATCGAAGAAAAAATAAATATTACTATGTGTATCGTGGCACCCCTAGTTTCTATGCATTAAAAATATTATGTTTTTATTTTTTTTTAATGGCACTAGTACTCACCTGACTGAGAGCGTAGCTCCACAAAACACTGACCATCTGACTTGTAAAGTTCTGGTAAACACAAAAAACACTTTGCATTCTTCGCAGTACTATAACTCTTCATAAAATATTGAATAACAAATAGGTCAAGAGATTCAAAGAAGGATTTTAGAAGTTTTTAAACAATTAGACTGACCTCGTATTGCTCTGTTTTGACATGAAGTGAAGGCAACAATGAGAGAAGCTCAGCAAGAGACTTTAACACCAAAGGTCTGGTCTCACAGCTCAACTTAGGAGACAGTGCCTTCCAAGTGGATTCTATATCAACCACCTGCAAAACCAGAAACACATGACCAATACATACATTTCCCAAATATATTTTAAACCTTACATCTCAGAGACGTGTGGCTCTAAAGTTTGAAATTTACATTTTCCTTAAAAAGAGTTAACCACTAGGTATGGTGTCTGAGATTTGTCCTTTAATTTTACAATGAAACTATGAGGTGAATGGTCCAAACAAATAGTCTACATTGACATCTACATTTATAGCATTTAGCAGGCGTCCTTAACCAGAGTGACTTACAACTGATACAGACTTACAATACAAGCAAATGTGGGTTAGGGATCTTGCTCAAAAAACCAACAGTGGCAGATTGGCAGAGGTGAGATTTGAACCCTGGTCTTTCTAGTCCATAGTCCAGTACCTTAACTGCTAGGTCACCACAACCCCAACTGGTCTAGTGCACCAAAGTACTTTCCCATACCTATAAGTATAAATTACAACCCAAACGAGAATCTTTTTTTTAATTATTATTATTTTAATTTTATTAAAAATGCAAATTACAAAATTGAGTGTTTCTTACATATACATTGTCTGTTCAATATAATTTCCTTTGTTAATATACATCAATATCTGCATTTAGGCCTGCAACACATTCAACATAAGTTGGCATAGGGCAATTTAGGGCCAGTAATGGGGTAAATTAACAAAATAATTGTGATTTCAAACAAGCGATGCCAACATGTGCAATCATGATCTGCTACAAAAGCAATTTCCACGAAAGGCTGAGTCTTTGTGGGGCACGGACAGGCAAAGGATCACTAGTTTGGTAACACATGCATGAGGAAATGACTGAACCTTTTTTTAATAAACTGGCTTGTTATAAATTGTCTTGTTGAAAATCCATAGACATCCCTGGAAAGGCGTTCTTTTGAAAGCAGCACATGTTGGTTTAAGACCTCTATGGACTTTTCTGCATTAATGCTGCCATCACAGAAGTGTAAATGACCTTTACACCAATGGCACGGACACCAGTGCATACCATGACAGACCCTAGCTTTTGTATTTGTTGCTTAAAATAGTATGGATTGTCCTTTTTGTCTTTAGTCCATAATTCCATCAGTCCCACGCTCATGAGGTTATATGAGCTATTTATGAATGACGATTCTCGATGCAGTGCTGTCTGAGGGATCAGATATCAAGTGTTCCTTTTGTGAAAACTGTTTTTGATTTCCTGTTGACATCACCTGAAATTACATCATAATTTAGTTCTTACGTTATTACTAGCCCTAAATTATCCCATCCCAACTGACTTTTTTAATGTGTTGCAGGCCTTAAATGCAGTATTGGATGTTTATTCTCAAATGAAATTATGTTGGTCAGGAAAAAAAAAAAACATGAAATATTTTGTATTCAAAATGTCTTCAATAAAATAATACTCAAAGTAAATGTTAGGATTTTATATAATCTGATTTTAAGCTGATTTGAAATTTTTACTTCTAAAATTATTTGTTATTCAAAATTTCTAATTCTACAAACATTTCTAATTGTAAACAAATGTTTTGGAAAAACATGCAAAGTATTAACAAGTTAAACTGTATACAAGATTTTAATATGTCCAGCCATGATGCAATTATTGCAGAACCAACTGTATTCTTTACTGATGAGCCCAGTCTCCAAGACCACTAGAATGCATTTTGATTTTCCCTGTGCAATTATCTTCCAAAAAGCACAAATAAAAAACTATTTCTGACCTCTGCTTTACACAGTTCATGCAGGCCCTGCAGAGCCAGCGCTGCTGGTGTGGCTTGGTCCTTCCGGGAGCACTGAGTCAGAGTGTCTGTAATAGCTGCCAGCATGTCTCCTCCGTGCTGGTATGGCCTAGTGGAATAAAAAAAACAGTAGCAAGTAGCACCAAATTAACACGGAGGAAGGCTCTAACCAACTTTCTTCTCAGCCTCTTCCTGGCACATTTAGCGTTCTCATTTAGAGCAGATAAAGTTTCAAGGGACAGGTCAATACTTTGAAATGTTCAATTTAAAAAGGTATTTCCTAGTATTACATAGCAGTAACTTAATTAGTGGTGCATAATATAGAAATATAAATAAAAGATGTACAAGGACATGAGTAGTTCAGTAGAAGTTACATTAGATATTACAGTTATAAGCTAGAGAAGGGGTTAAACATTTAAAAGGCTACACTAAAGTGGAGGAAAGAAATGGTAGAAATCAATAGTGATGCATGCATGCATGGTTCATTATAACATTCTCCAACAAGTTAATTGAGTTGACACTAAGCTTGCAAATTTATTTGGGTGGCAGTTGCACTTAGTGTTGTCACAATACCAAAATTATGCTTTGATACAATCTCAATACAATTTCAAGATACCAACTTTAGAACAAAACCATAGCAAAAACCTAACATTAGGAAAGGTAATGGACTAATAGGTGATAGGGCATGAAACTGAAACATTAATAATTTGATTTTTAAAAATCATTTGTTGGAACAGTCAGATTTTATGCAGTGAGCACTTATCTGACACCTCTGTATCCTGGAGTTTATGGGATTTCTTTAGTTAGGGACAGTTTAGTTAACTGGTTAAATGAGTGCATTTTTTGCAATATAAATCATACTATTACCAGGTACAACTGAGTCTCCTAAGATGAATAAATATTAACTGATCATATTTATAATTGCTATTGATGATCTACTTGAGAATGAGAATGCCTGATTTTCAGCTGTTTGGAAGTGATGGTAAACTTTATAACAAATTACTAGTGTGAGCATAAATAAAGAGGTTTGCCGCATTGGTAAGTAAATTAAAAGAATGAAGCCGTTACATTTTTTTTATTGATGTTAACATGTTTGTAAAAGTCAGATGGTTACAAGATTGCTTCTCTCAAGAATCTCACTTATCTGATTTATATTTGAGGACAAGATCATGATGTAATAACATGAATATTATTTATAATGTTCTCTGATTTGTGAGCTGTAAGTACAAGTAAGATGGAAATGTTGTCACCCTTAATCTGTGTAGGTTTAAACATCGTTTACAGACTGGTTTTGTTCTGTTTATGGGCTTAAAATTATTTCACACTTTACTTCTTGTGTATACTTTCTCTATCAGCTGTGGACGGTCTGTAAAAGCACTGCTGTTAGCAGCCATTAACTCTCCATTTTGTCTTCTGAGTAATTGTGTTTACCTGCAGGGAAAGGAATCATGGCTCTCTCTGGCACATCGACGCAACTTACAGAAATAAAGCTCTAATTTGAAAAACGATCCTTATTTAATTACCAATACTAATAAAATTTCCTACGTTTATAAATAGCAAATATTGCAATATGTTTCTAGTATTTATATACTGTGCAATACTACTTGTACTGGTTAGGATGACTAACACACATTTCTCAGATAGATATGTAGATATATAACACTAATGTTGGGGTTTTCGTTTCGATTCCCTTATCCAGGGCAACTTACAGAAGTGCTTTATATTCATCTTAGTAGACATTGCCTCAATAGCCAAAAAACACAACCCACTAAACCCTGTAAGGACTTGATGTAGATAAAGACATAAACAGAAGACCAGCCATAAAAGCGTCACAGTAATCGATTTTTATTCAAACAAGACTGGCACTTTGGAGGCTTCCCTGGAAAGGAAGGGTCAAATTTTCCAGCTGTTGTAGATGAGATACCTGCATGACTGTGTCAGTTTGGCAACAGATTAAAATAGCTCAGTCTATGAGGCTGCTTCAAGCTCTGTAAACAAGAGTAAATCAAATGTGAAAAATCTCAAGCCAATCAGAACCCAGGAAGTAATTACACTTTCCTGTCCACCATGCTATTATTTATTTCAAAAGCTCCCTGTATCTAACTATTATTTGGTAGTGAATGAGAATGATAGATGAAGGGGCTGCATATATGTAGATGTTTAATCATAGAACATCCACTGACTGCACAAGAGTTCTATTTGTCCTAAGTTCATCTATCATTACTTCAGCATTCATCTCTGGTAATCCTCTGAGTTCTTCCATTAACAATGTGCAGGTGATCACAGTCAGCCAGTAAACAGAGATTAGGAGTTGAGTAGTTTTGATCCGTTCAGTCTAGATAAACATAATGACAACCTTAGAAGTTGGTAATCCACACTCTCTGTTTTATTAGGGAGGAATCTGATTGCTCGGAAACTGCTTAACTGACATGGCAAACTCCCATGTTGTGTTCAACAAAATCTCACAACGTCGTTCATCGCGTTAAGTGATCCAGCAGAAACACATACAGTGTACAATGTGTACACAACACTGCCTCTCATGTACTCTATAGAAAAACAGATATACCTGGAAATGGAGATCCAAGTTTGATCAGTTCAAATGAATCGTAGTGTTAACACACTAACACAAACCTTTCTTTACAGATGTCCCGCACACAGGCAGCTCTGGCCAGGATCTGCTCCCACTGAGCCTCTTTTCCCACCACTACTGAGGATTTTTCCATCGCTGCCATGAGCTTCTGCAGGTACGGATACACACGATCCTATACAGAGAGGATATTTAGGACTATAATTAATCTCTAATTAATCTCATTTTCACCCTGTGCTTATGTGGGTTTTCCTCAGGTACTCTGCTTTCCTCCCACATTCCAAAGGCATGCATGTAGGTTAATTGGCGTTTCCAAAGTGCTTAGTGTTACGATCAGTGGTGGTGTTTTTGACCGGATCCAGAATGCGGGATAAATATATCCCCACGTCGTATAATAA
>JAUZSV010385332.1:0-11206 GCA_034780495.1 Parotocinclus cesarpintoi | reverse complement strand
CCGATGCTCTAGTGTTACTTCTCGTTTTTGGTGAGTATTCATCCGCTGAGTAAATACGCTATTTACTGTAAATCGTAGTATTTTATAATTTATGACATTATTGTTAGAATTAATATTTTTTTTATCTATTTTTTATAATTTGTGTGATTTTTTAATGTAAAAGTTCCGCAAAAACCCGCGAAACAGCAAAACAGCGAAAATCCAAAATATATTTTTGCCATTAATAATCCTTGAAAACCCGCGATGCACCAAGTCCGCGAAAGGTGAACCACAAAGTGGCGAGTGAACACTGTATGTGTGTAAATGACCTCTATCAAAGGCAAAACAACCTCATACCATGATCATCCCCTGGCTTTTGGACTTGTTTCTTGATAACAATTTGGTCTTTTTTGTTTTGATCCAAATCTGACCACAATACACATTTCCGTGTGATGGTCCATCCTTTAACATGAGGCTTATTTTATTGTACAGTAAAGTTTTATGTGGCACTTGTGAATGTAACTGCTTCATTCATCATTCATCCTGATAAAGGTTTGATAAAGCAATCCTGATAAAGTACAGATAACTTGTACAGTGCTTTTTATGTACTGAAAGTCATCCTAATTTTTTTTTAATTGTTGAAAGATATTATGTACTGTAAAGGAAGAAATATGCAAGTCCTACGTTTTTTGAATTACACCGTTTTTAAACGCTTCAATCATTTTCTCATGTTGGAGATCCTCTGGCCAGCTTTGCTCATCAGAAACTCGGGCTTTCCTAGATGCTGCTTTGCACCAAATAACGATTACAATCACCTGGGATATCATCTGTTTCAAATCACATTTATTTAGTTTTTTTAATTGATTACAAGCTCAAACTTGCCCCTCTTCCTACTTTTTTTAGGAATGTGTTGCAGGCCTGAAATCCAGGAATAAAAATCTATTACCGAAGTGTGTGAAGTTGACAAGATAAAGCATGAAACACCTTTTTTTTTTTTTTTAAAGAAAAGTCAAAGCAAAAGTAAGAAACAGTGTGTTTTTAATATGCATTTTCCATACCATCACAACTTTTTCTGATTTGCAGTTGTATTATGCAAGTTTGAATTTAAAGTGAGTAAACGTCACAGCAGGAACATGCAGGACACATTTCTAAACTTCGTTTGTGCAAGAATTTCATCATATCTTTAGATGATTAATTAAAGTAGAAACGAGTTACAAAAGAATAGAAATTCACTTGTATTATGGTTGTTCCTGTAGAGGTTATGTCATTTCTTTCTGTTGTAGGAAACGAGGTCTCGGAACAGAATGTGCTGATTTCACATTTAAAGAGAAATAAACTGAGACTAACATGATGTTCGTAGGCTGTCACAGTTCAATCTCCTCAGATCTTTTCTTTAGAGAAACTTTAGGGAAACTAGTTTTGAAATCTGTAAGGGTTGCGTTCCTCTTTCATTTTCCTCTTTCATTTAGAAAGAACAGATTATTAACCAGATCAACCAGTTCAAATTCCATGTCAGATTTCATTTTACTGAATCTTCAGATTTCACAACAAGCATGTGATGTTTTCCCAAACATCTGGAATTCCCCACCCCCACTCTGCATCCAGGCTGGAAATAACACATAACACTCAAAAACAGGGAGGCCCTTTCTGCTGAAATCTGATATAGTAAAAACAACACTGAGTAATCAAGAGGTATTCGGTTAAGCGTAAGAATGTGAAACACGAATTACCCAAAGCTTGTTTGCTTTATATTTGCTTTAAATACAATAATTATCTGAATAATACATTTGATTAATAAAACAGACCACTACAACTTAACAGGGGAAATCTAGGTTAAAGAGGGAGGTGTCCCAAGTACTATACACAGAGACAGACAGTTTTGAAATCGTACAACGTGATGAAGACAAATATACAGATGAGTATGTGGGTGTCAAAAAATTACATCCAAAACAGAGGTATGAAGTCCCCCCTCCTTTGCTACCACTACATTTTGGAAGATAGATAGCTGTGAGGTCGGCTTCTCATGTTGGCATGTAAGCCCTGGCTCACTTTTGCCATTCCAGTGCCTTTTCAAGATGTCTGGTAGAGTTCCGTTTAAGATTCTGTGACAATCAATCTAAGTTCTTAATCAAAAGTTGGCAATCCAATTATCTTTGGACATTGTTTAAGGACAGCAGGGCAAAAAGGTAATGAACTGACTTGCTGGACATTTTATATTGAGAGACAATGGAGTATCAGTACAACTTATTCTAATTCAACTGATCATCTAAGGACAATCCAGAAAGGTATCATGTACGTTATGATTGTGTTCCATGTGAGTGTTTCTGAAAAAGCAGAGCTCAATAGTTAGCAGATGTGTCCACTAACATTTCTCTATATTGTATGTGTGTTACAGAAAGAAAAACAGGTAAGAAACAGTACAAATAGACAGCACTGTAATACAGCACTGTGTAATGTAGGGAGACGTGCAAACAGGTAAGTCAGGTAAACAGCAGGCATGTTTTGCTTAAAGATCTTATCTCTTCCGCTTACTAGGAAACTGTTCTGAAATCCAGATCAGATCTGCTGATTGACTGCAAGTGACAATCTAACTTAATAAATGTAACCTTTAAATGTTTACGGTTTAAATGTTTACGCTAAACATGCAGTCTTTATCGGTCTAGGGTCAAAACTGACCATGTGTGTATTACATTGGCATGGGAATCATGTGATGACGAGCATAGAATCATGTATGAATGTGACAGATGACAAAACACATTCTGCAGTTACTGTATAAACATTAACACATAATCACTGAACAACGCAGATACCCACACGTGGGCGAGCGCACGCTCAAAATCTGCTCCTTAACCATTCAAGAAACACAACCATTGCCTGATTTCATCTCACGCCAGTGGAGATCAGAACTGTAAATATGAAAAAAACCTGACAAGACAAAAACAAGCCGTCTCCAGGTGCTGATATTCAGAACTGAAATTCAGTTCTGCAAAGATCACAAAGTGGACAGCATGGAAAAGTAGAGGAGGTGAAAAAGGAGTGTAAGAATATGATTATTAATAACAATAAATTTAACAATGTTTTCAAATAAATTCTTATTTACACCAGCAGGATGTTAAAAAGTAAGAACCAAAGCAGGAATCTCTCAAAATAAGAGTCCCAGTGCAGTGAGTCAAAGTACGTCAGGTTCAGTTTATCAGGTCAGGAACATTTTATATAATATATACACGTTTGTGAGTAACCTGTACCTATAACACTAACAACTGCTTTAAGACTATAGCGTAAGCCCGTGTCAATGGCATGTTACTACAAATAATTTGGGTTCATTCAAGATTTAAGCAAATTATTCATTAATCAAACCGTTTATTCATTGCACTTAATCAGTGTCAACCAGTGTAACCAGTGTGAAAATGTGTGCTAAATCTGATTTAAATCCCCAACACAGAGCTAACAGCCTTTTATGTCTCTGTGAGTCTATGAAGTTTATTTAACATGCATGCCTTAAAAACACAGGTTGATCGAGTAACAAATCAGACAAATGAGGGCTCATGTCAAGTCTCGTCTGGATGCAAGTGGTTCAGTGGTAGTGGATGAAAGAGAAAGAGTCTTGTTGTTGCAAAAAAGTTTTTTGTTTGTCTCGTCCTAAATGATCATGGCTGTCTATCTAAACCAGCACCACTAAGCCTTATATGTGCAATATTTCAATTTCACAAAGATAAATTCATAAAATGGGTTACTATATATAACATAGTTGTATTAGACCTTGTAACTATCTGGAGGGCTCCACATCCACAAGAATCCCCGGTGTTAAAGAAGTGATCGCATGTGAACATATATGCTTCCCCTATTTTGTAAACCGCTACTGTTCTACAATTAAGACTACATAAAGGAAGTAAAACTGGCAATGTAGTCTTTCTTGACAATACACCTTGTGTATAAGGATGTCAGTGCTGCATACAGAGGTATGAGTGACTGATTGATTGTTGAAAGTTTAAACCCTAGAATAGGGTAAATTCTAGAATACAGATCAGGGTCACAGATGTGGGTGGTGGATCTCAGAATTTAGTGGCATACTATTGTAAGAAGGGTGATTTAAAGGACTTTGAACATAGCCGTGTTGTTGGTTCCAGACGGGCTGGTCTTAGTATTTCATAAACTGCTGATCTACGACCATTTTCACCCGCTGACACTCCTGCCAGCTAAGAACATGCAAATGAGGCTACAAAACACACTGGCTCTTGAAAACAGAAGTTTAAACATGGTCTGATAAATCTCGAGTCTTACTGTGTTCAGCATGCCTTGGAATTTGGCAGAAAATTTCAAACATGGCTGCATGGCTTTTATCAACGGTTCAGACTGCAGGTGATAGTGTAATGGTGTGGGGATATTTTCTTGGCACACTGAGGGTCCCTTAATACCAACTGAGCTTTGTTTTAATGCCACGGCCTACCTGAGTGTTGTTGCTGACCATGTGCACCTCACAGTGTAGTCTGATGGCTCTTTCCAGCAGGATAACACTCCAGGTCACAAAATCTCACACTGGTTTCTCTAACATGGCATTGAGTTCACTGTACTCAAATGGCCTCCACAGTCAGCAGATCTCAATCCAAGAGAGTAATGGAATTGAAAATCCATCATGGCTATACAACTGACAAATCTGTAACAACTGTGTGGGGCTGTCATGTCGATATGGACCAAAATCTCTCAGGTATGTTTCCAGCACCTTGTTCAGTACATGCCACAAACTAATAACCTTTAGACATTTAATATGTTTAGTTATATTCAGCATTACAGACATGTCAGTCTAACAAAGCACATGTAATCAGGTTTTAAACTGTGAGGAAATTCACACATAAGTAAATGATTACTACTTTCCTTCAGAATAACTGTAATTACATTAAACACTCCTCACTAAAGGTGCATCATAGGGCTCCAGTGAGATATATGGGGGAATATACAGTGCTCAAAAAATGAGGGGATATGATGAAATATCTTCTAATTTTTGTAAGCAGTGTAAGATTATCAGGCCTCACCCTATAACAAGGTCTAGCACCAACAAAAGAAGCCATCACGGTATGTCTTGCCTAAATATTTGTCTCGGTTAGAAAGGGTGGCAGAGTGGCCCAAGTGATTAGCACTGTCACTGCACGGTCACTTGATATTAAACAGAGTTTAATAAATAAATACATCTCTTTCCAAAAACAAGACTTCCATCTTTTATAACCTAGAAAGAATTATGGACTCATATATACATATAGAAAAGCCAAACAAAATTAGCACTTGAACAGACAAAAACATGGCTACAGAGGGATAAAGAGAAGCTATCAGAGTGTAGATAACTGGGTGATAGTGGCATTCAGTAATAAAATCTGCATCACCCACGGAAATGAAATTGGATCTTGTGTCTGGCAGTACTAACGAATCATACGACTGCCTAAAGAAAACAATAACTATAAATAATAATAAATATATTTCAGCACTCATTTATAATATTAGGCTGCGTGTAGGGTAAATTACCTCAACAGGTTTTTTTTCTAATTATTGCTTTGAAGACTTTTCATATTACATATAAAATAGGTTTGGTGAAGGTAAAGTCATCTTTCACACTGATAGCTTGGGTCTCGTTGTTAATTCGTTCAACATAAAGTCTTGTTGAGAACCGAAAATGACAAATGCCAAGCAAATTTTTCCCATAAAGAACAATGTAAATTTAATTTATCCTTTCAAGACCCCAAGAAAATCATGGTATATCAGAAAATCATGGTATATCAGAAAATCATGGTACAAAGTATTATATGAATGGAGTATAATGGAGTAATGTACAGGTGCTCCCTGATTTATGGGTGGTGGTAATATAGTCTGCACTGTATATTAATTGAGTCGATTACACATTAATCCATAGATGGCCAAAATCATTTAAGACAAAGCTTATTTTAGAACACTGTCAAAAAAACTCATTGAATTTAGTGAGTAATGGACTTAAAGCGACAAGGAAAAGCACAACATTATTGGCTCATTGTGCTAGTATAGCTGTTAATGCTAAATGCAGTCTGTGTTCTGGAGGATTCGGTTCATGTTTTCCTTTCGGCTGATTTTCAGTACTAAACATTATAGGACAGATTACGAGTATGATACTGCGGATACTGTAGATTCTGGTTCCTCCCCTTTAGCTATGCTGCTATAGTTTGTGCTGCCGGAGTTTCATGCTGCATCCAACATCAATGATTGTTAATAGACTCTGTGCTCCTAACCCATAAGTAACTACATTTTCTCTTTTCTCTCTGAGCTGACGTTCTAGTACCAGTTTCGGAACCACACACTTAGATGCTTCTCCACCTCAGCATCACTCTACTGTTCTCCAACAGAACCCAGTCCCACCGGAGTGCAGTAACTCCCTCAATCAGCTAGTTATTCGGAGACGATGTGCCAATAACTTACCGCTGAGGACTCATTTAAAATCTAATTTGTTATTTATTTAGAATTTAATTAAAATGTTATTATTAATTTTAATACTATGATTTACTATTACTACAACTTAATTATTCAATTAACATCTAAGTCACCCAAGGAGGTCGGGTACCTTTTTGAGTCTTGGTCCTCCCAAGGTTTCTTCCTTCTTTATTCTGGGAGTTTTTCCTTTCCACTGTCGCCCTAGGCTTGCTCAATTTGGGATTGGAAAAAGCTTTATAAATAAATTTGATTTGATCTCGATTACACGGCTCGACTCGTACAAGTTTAAGCTAGAGCACCACAAACAACAAGTGTGTCAAAAAACAAATCTGACAAGTTCCAAGGTGATTGGGAACCAAGGTACCACTGTACTAATTCATTGGATTAATTCTTACATATTTCACTAAGCCGCCTTTGTAAGTCTTGGCCCTCACGAGGATTCTTCCTTATTACATTTAGAAACTTTTTCCTTGCCAACTGACATCTCAAACACTTTTTGTTTACACTTTTTGATTATTTTTAATTATTATTTTCAGGTATTATGTGTGTGTTGAAAGTTTGTGGGAAAAAATACAATATAACAATAAAAATGTGACACATCCATATTATAGGGAACTCAAGCCAGTTGAAATCAAAATTTAGTCCATGTACTGAAACAACATTGAGAGTTCTGGACTAGAGGTGCTGAAAGACTGTGGAAAAGGGTGTTGCTTTCATTGAGAAAATTAATACAATACTAAGAATCCATATCCTACAGAGTGGGGCAGTATGGTGGCGCAAGCTGTTATAGTGTTCACAGGTCCAAATATTCCTTGTTTAGTTACTTGGAATCTATTTGTGTGGATTTGCATGTCCTTACTGTGTCTGCATGAGTTTACTTTTGGTACTCCAGTTTCCTCCCACATTCCAAACACATGGGTTAGACTACAATACAGCCAAATTGGTTCCGACATGAAAAGTTTCAAAGTTTAATTTAGGTGCTGAAAATTTAAATGTTTTGATAGGCTCTAATTTTAATGATACATGAGTGCATAGATATTTCTCACAGCCTTTGATACAACTCCAGGCAAATATTGCAACATCAGTATTGCATCATCTCTGAATGACCAATGAAAGCTAAAAGATTCCAATTCCAATTCCAATTAAACTTGCATAACACAACTTTATCAGTCACCCACCCAGCATTTTTACCGTTCAACTTGTATGGTCATTCAGCTATTCAGTGATGACTCGGATTTGCATTAAGAAAGCAGATAATTTCTGCTTTGGTGAAGTGAATTTTGTGATCGTGTCTCTGTGGTTGCTCTCGTGCTTGGTCTTCAGGTTGGATACACAAAAGTATCACCATTTTATTCACTGTAGCCAGGAGGAAAAAAAATCATTATCATGCTCTTGCTGAACCAAATAAGATTCTGCTACCATTGCATATCAAGTTGGGTCTTATGAAAAGCTTTGTAAAGGCAATGGACAAAGATGCAGAAGCATTTCCAAGTATCTCCTTTGCAAATTTCCAGAGATGAGTGAAGCAAAAATGAAGGAAGGAGTCTTCAATGGCCGTCAGATTCGTGTGCTTCTGCAAGATGAGGAGTTTCCCCGTGTGCTCTATATCAAGGAAAAGTCGGCATGGGCACCACACCAGTTTAACATAAATCCTAACACAAGGGCAGGTAATTATGAAGAGTTGGTGAAAAATCTCATTCAGGCATATGAAGAACCCGGCTGTAACGTGCCCTTAAAAATTAATTTCTTGCACTTTCATTTAGACTTCTTTGCACCAAACTGTAGAGCAGTCAGTGAGGAGCAATTTCACCAGGAAATTGTGACTATGGGAAAAAGAAATCAGGGTATATAGAACCCTTTAATGGTTACAAACTACTTCTTAGATAATCCCATGCTTGAATACAAGAGACACTTAAAAAGGAGCCAAGAGCCCAGTTATGAAAGATTTATTTCATACAGTCCAATGACTTAAACTAGTTAATTTTGTACTTGGGCATGTGAACTAATTCACTAAAGTACATTTGAATTTCCTTTGATTTATCTGGTACGATAAATGAGCATTTTTATATTTTCAGAAATAATAACGGTTATAATTAATTATTAATTTATGGAACAGTCAAATAAACTTTTCCATTGCATGGAGACTAGAGCCAAATGAAAGTTTTCCTTGTTCTATTTGAATTCGTCACATCAAAATCTTAAGAAACAAAAAAATACTATTTCCATAAACCAGAACCCGGGTGAGTGTGTTTGGCTAGTATGCTTACAAAACGGCTCCTATCACCAACAACCATGGATAGGTTATAGGACCTTATACAAGCAAATCAATCAGAAAGTTTTTTGACGCAGATACAACTGACATAGTCAAATAAAAACACAAAAACAAACAAAGAAGCTATAGGAAACACGTCGACACATTTAACTGACACCTTCCGTGGTGTTTGAGTCATCAGTCAAATGTATTTTGTCCTGTAAAAATGCCAGCATGTGCAATTTCTTCCTTATCATTCACAAAACACTGTTAAACTAAGAGAGTGTCGCTCACCGTGTATAAGATTTGATTTAGTTCGGACCGGCTTCCTCAGCTGTGCAGGTGTGTGAGCGCGAGGTCAGGTGAGGCTGTTGATAAAAATGATCTTCTCTCCCTACAGATATACTGAACTCACAACACACCGGGGGCGTGGTCTACTGGATTTATACACTATCGGGGGCGTGTCTTCGAATGAAAAGGCCACCTCTTTGTGAGTTAGTGTTGCCAAATCTAGCTGTATGTGACGCGCCGTTCCTTCAGCTATAGTAGATTTATAAAGTGCTACGTGTAGAATTATTATAGAATATTAATAATTTAAAATAGATGTGATGTATATATAATTTAAAATTGAATTGTGCAAAAAAATGGATCCTATGTCACCAACGTCATTGTTTGTTTCCTTTATAAGGAAGCTTATACTTATCTACTTATAGTAGATCGTTCTAACTAAAATGATAATATTATAACGACTTCTATAAATGATGCTGAATCTCTTACCCGTAATTTATGAACAGAGCAACGCTTGAATAACTAAATAATAATAATACAACGCGATTCAATAAAGCCATCTGCTGGTAGCTAATGCATAACTCTTTGCTTATTCATTATATCTATTTTAGATCAAATAAAGCTCCTTACATTAATACTACAGACATACTACAGACATTATTTTTAATATGATAATAATGTAGTCATGCAGAAAATAATGCTGAAAAAGTATTGTGTATATATATATATATATATATATATATATATATAATTATTTTTTTAATTTTATTTATATACTTATTTATTTATTTAATTATTATTATTATTGTTATTATTGTTATTATTATTATTATTATTATTATTATTATTATTTAAAAAAAATAATTTCCTATGCAAGTGTTTGTTATTTGCATATTTATTTAAATAATTAAAATATGTATACAATTTTAGGAAATAAATAAATACATAAAAAAGAAAAGTAAATAGCTACTGAAGTTTTATCGGCAGTTCTGTATGTGTTGTTTATTTTATTTCAGTTTATTTCTGATTTGATCTCTATGGTAACAGAGGGTGGGTGAGGTGATTACAGGGGGTGAGAGCGTCCTTAGTGACCGTTGCTCGGTTACTGCTGAGGCTGGTGCCGAATTTCTATTGGATTTAAGTTGCTTCTGATAAAAATGAAACCAAACATCAGTGACATGAATAAAAGCGACGTTTACAATGAAAAAACAAACTTGAATACACATTTTAAAAACTTACTGTAGGTTGAGTCATTTCTCGCTTACTATAATAATAATGTTTTTTAAAACAGTTAAGACTCGGATCACAGAATCGATTCTTTTCAACATTCAGTGATTCATCGATTCATTGAAGTCGAAAAAGACTTGATTCATTGGAACGAATTGAACACAGAGAAACATCCAGAAATGTCGTGTTACCTCGTACTACTTAATAAATACAAGTTCATGACTTAAGACTGTACACCAGCATAAAATACAAAATACCACAGTTCCTAATGGATTTTATTTGTCATGTTTAAGTTAATTGACGCCAAATGTCTGGCTGTTTTATTATAATTAGAGATCCAGGAGCGGCTCCGTAAGATCTCAACATCTATTTTATTTATTTGTTTATATATTTATTTGTTTATTTGTTTCTTTATTTAATTTGTTAATTATAGGATCAGTTATTACATCGGTTTCCTCTCCCTCAGATAACTTATCATGGGCGTGCTGCCAGACCCTGAGTAACATCTTAAAACGCTGCACCACATTTTTTTAAATGTTTTTTAATCATCAGGGACATCATTAATCAGACGTATTGTTTGCACCCAAGCACTTTAAGTTGTTTTTTATATTAGTATTGTGTCCTATGTAGTTATTTCGCTAAAGAGCAAACACACAACAAAGTAAAAAGGACATTCAGATCATGTCCACATCATGTTAGTCAGTCGAGAACCACTCTTACACATGTGATGGACGTACAAAATAGGCTGTCATGGACCTGAGTTTGACGTCTGTATAATTTTTTCATTCATTCATTCATAATCTTCGGCCTAATCTGCATGGGGTCGGTCCAGCCTATGCCCACCCTGAAACCCTGGGCTTAAGGGCAGGAACAACCCTACGCCAATCCATTGTAGGGCACGCACAAAAACACACACATACACACACAGTCACACACTAAGGGCTGCTTTAGAGACACCATTTAACCTAACACACATCTTTGGACTGTGGGAGGAAACCAGAGTAACTGGAGTAA